>JAALXI010000130.1:0-164404 GCA_012977755.1 Fusarium nurragi | reverse complement strand
TTGCTACCCCACCCTTCAAAAGCCACGCCACAGGGACCACAAGTGCGAGATCGAAACCGCTCTTCACACATGGAAAACTGCCGAGTGCCCATCCCCTTTTTACTGCACTTTTGCAGCGCCGCTGATACCTTCCTCATACCTCAGAGTCGGGATCTGGCCTGCTCACACCGAGTCGCCAGAGATAGGGTTACATCATTTGCCGTACCGCGCCTCGCTTAAACTACCGCATCATCACAGCACAACTCATCACATTGAGATCGGCCAACCTCTCTCCTATCCGCCTGCCTCTCTACTTTGCCTCAAACATAACGAGAACGAGACCGAGACCGAGACCGAGAAAGAGACTCGATTGGGATCTTGCACTTTCCCGCCACTAGACCCTTTCCTGCCTGACCGTGCTGAGGATAGATGGGCACTGGGCAGCACAGCAGCAAGAAGCAAGAAAAGGGGTACTTTTCTCTGTCTATCCGATTATCGCGATCGCATCTTTTCACCATCTCTGATCTTGCCATCGTTCTCACCCCTCGAAAGCGGTGAAACTACCAACTGCACCAGCCCCCGACGAATGGCTTTGGTTGCTGGTCCCTCTTGAGGGTTGTTTTTCCCGCCGCCTTGAAAACGCTTAAATGGGATGCTACCGTGAGATATCTAGCCATGGTTATAAACCCTCTCCTGGTTCTTGATGAGTCGGCATATTGGTGCCATGTGTACGAACCTCATTTCAGCTAAAATATCCAACCTGAAAGTTTTCACAACCGCGGTATGCCAACCCTTGATATTGCTGTCCAACCGCCTTCCCGGGCCCAGGCATCAACAATACTCTATCCTCCTCTCGTCGCAAAGCTCACCTTCAGAGGGTCGATGCCCGGGTATCACTTCGTCGCCATGGCCTTGCTGATTACACGCAATGGGGATCTCGTGGAAGGGGGCTTGGCGGGGACTACCAGCGTGTCGGGCTTGGATCTAACCGCAACGGCCGCGTCGTCGAGAAACACCATTTACTTTGCTTTCACCCAACTTGCGATCTTTTATGAAGGGGTTTACAAAATCAGGATCGATGTGTACAGCGAAAATTCAGACGGCTATACTTTCCATGCGCAGGACAAGAGCAGGCGCATCACCGTTGTCAACGAACCTGTCCCGGCTGGATCTGCCGGTAAGTCTCATCCAACAAAGACACAATACACTCCTCATACTCATTTCTATCTACTAGAATCTTCCGAGCGTTCTACCATACGACTTCTGCAGAGTGCTGACGTCCCTATTCTATAACACTATATAATTCGCAAACACTCAAGATATCAACTCTTGAAATTTATGTCACCACGAAGCAACATATTCTCGGAATACATGAAGCAAGAGTATGAATTGGGTAGAAACATTATTTCCAGCGACGGCGTATAGGATTCCAGGGTGACGAGTTGGCAGGCCGTACCTAGCTAATATGTTGCCTTTGGAGGAGCTGCGGCTTGGTATGTGAGAGTGCGCGTCAAGGAGGTTTTCTTATCTAACATATATCTTTGGGCTCTCAGACGAACTTCGAAATTGACCTGTCATCTGATGCCGGTTCATCTTGTCCGGTTAAGTGTCAAAAATCATACTCTGATATTGACCCTGACCCTGCCCACCCACCAGCCATGACTCGACTCTGCTCGCTTAAACGCTGAATGACACCCTCTAGCTTAGCTGAGGCACTTTGAAGTGCAGATTAGCATGAGATGCAGGATCTTAATTTATAATGACTGCTGAATGAGCGAGTTGTGGTGTGAGATGATCTTGGCTGCTGTTCAGATGCGTCGATGGGGGGAAGGGGGGACCGTCGGGAATACATTCATTTATTCGCGGAATGCAGTAAGACCCAAGAATCTAGAAGAGTATCATTAGTTGGAACTAGACGATTCAGGTTCAAATCAAACAAAAGAAAAGAAAAGAGAGAAGAAGCTCCAGGCAGAAGTGCAGTGAGGCTTACCACCTTGAGAAGCCGTTGGTCGTGCCATGCAGTACCTACAAATGTGACCGCAGTAGGACTGAGCGTGAAATCGTGAATGAGGCGAGCATAAAAGCTTTGATCCGGGGTCAGCCCTTTTTACCCCCGTAAAGCCCCCGCCCTGTTGGAACAGCAGACAAGCATGCGTCAACAACCTGGTAGCTACAGCCCTACTGCATCCGTGTCATGTGAGACATTCGGTAGGCTGTAGACCGCCGCACACCCGTATGACAGAGAAACGACAATTGACCGCTCTAGCCGCTACAATATGCCTATAGTAGCATTGTCAAGTCAAGTCAAGTCAAGTCAAGTCAGGACAGACCTCGGACCTTGTGTGTGCTCCATACATCACACACTCATGTTTGAATTCTCTTACACTTTATACAAACACGCACTATGTGCATATACTGCACATACAGTGAGCACATTTTACAGGCTTGACTTGTGCAAGAGGACTATCCTCTCCGGATCTTACAGAATCCGTGACCTAACGATAGGTCGGTCAATGGTCTTAGTTAGCTGCAGGGTCCTTCCCCTCCTCTTCCCTGGTTATTATTCAATTCTCGACACACTTCGCAGATGTAGTCTAATGTATCCATCTGGCCATTCGTGCAGCTTGACTATAACCTTTTTGGGTATAATCCAGCCACCATATTGTCCTGATATCAGGGCCAAGATAAGCGGCGGGCTGCCAAGACATGATATAGTTACCGGTCACCGGATGTTGATAGTGCCGATCAGCTTGATCTTCGGCCTATGGGGGTTGCATCAGTCCGAAAAACCGTGCCGCTTTTCTACAGCAGAGAGCTACATAGTAGTAGGTACTTTTGAGTGACTTTGGAACATGATTCAGATAACCTCCATCTTAGCGTCGATATGAGTCGTGGAACAGGTACGGATGGGAGCTGATACTTGCTGGATCACATGAGGAGATGACGTATGAAGCTTGAGGCACAGAGTTATTAAGTAAGTAAAATATAGATTTATGCTGAGATTTAAGAACGCTTACCTTGAAACGCTTCAACTTGAGTGATGGCTGATTTATCACGTGACTCATATTGAGAATCTGGGGGGAAGAGATGAGGGGTACTCCGATAGTATCACGTAGGGCTGATTAACCGTCTATACAGCAGCTAATACAGGGCACTGGCCATCTTTTCTGTTAGCACGCTTGTATCCCCACCAAACGGAAATTTCTGAAGATCCCCTCACCACACCACCAAGCTCATCAACCAGCGCGGTCGCTCACACCCACTCTTTATTTCATATCTCATACCCTTGTAGAAGATGGTCTACTACTTCACCTCCAACGTCGTCGACCCGGCGGGCTTCATCTACGTCGGCAAGGATAAGTTCGAGAGTATGCCTATGCCCGCGCAGAGCGCAATTGTAATGCCCTGGTCCCGAGGCTGAGACTTGATGCTAGATGAGGACTTGATCAAGTTCGGCTGGGAAGAGGATATCTGGTAGGACTCGGCGTAGATGTGAAGATTCATGGCTTGTGCTAAACGACTTGTAGGGTGAGACAACGGCAGCACGCAGGCTGAACGCTATGCTAAACTACCATGATCAGTTCCACGCAGACAAACTCTCCAGCGCGCATATTTACCTACGCATGCAGGAGGGCCAAGCATGGGACGCCCTCCCTGAGGATCTCATCATGGATCTGGCCCAGTTGACAAAGGCCAACTCCATCGAGGGTACCTTTCCCCTTTCTCTCCACTCCCAAACCACAGACACTTTCTAACACCCATTGCCCAAAAGGCAACAAGAAGGACAATGTCACAATCATCTACACCCCGTGGTCCAACCTCAAGAAGGACGGCAGCATGGAGGTCGGCCAGGTCGGCTTCAAGGACCCGCGCAAAGTAAAGCGCATCCTCGTTCCGCAGCGCGAGAACCCCATCGTCAACCGCCTCAACAAGACGAGGGTGGAGAAGAAGCCCGACTTCAAGCAGGAGAAGGATGATCGGCTCAAGGAGCTGCGGCAGCGCGACCAGGCGGCCTTCCAGATCAGGGTAAGTAGCTTACGCACTGTGAGAGTTGAGAACAAGTTTGACTAATACTGTTTGCTTTTTTGTTGTTGTAGAAGAAAGAAGAGGCGAGGCAGGCGCAGGAGTGGAAGGAGAAGAAGTGGCAGAAGGATCATGCGTATGATGACCTTTTCACTGAGGATCAGATGGCTGGCTCAAGCAACCAGGACCGTGATGAGAACTGGGAAGACGACTTCATGTAGAGCTCAAGAGATGGCGAAACACTTTCAGTATACTGCAGAGAAGCATGTGATGGCATATATTTGCAATTTTATCCAAGGCTTCATGTACCGTGGAATCCCACCATGGGCTAACTATCGCATTTCCATCAAATTCTCAACAATCTCGCTAACAGGGTATTTAAGACGGAGCTTTCTTGCAAACAAAGTAAAAGAAACGATTACTGTCGCTGTCAACTGCTAACGCCTATCCTAAAACTACTACTCATACTCATATCTTCAAACCGATTCGATAGCCCTCCTAAGTCGCTGGACGTGTCGAGCCGGATTGGGCTAGACGGATTCCTCTCGCTGATGTTGCTGCAGCTCGAAAGGGGCGATTTCCGTGTGCTGGCAGTGTCCCTGACGGGGTCTGGAGAGCTGACCAGCTGCGGCGGCAGATCCTCTTCCTCCTCAAGTAGGTCGTCTAGGTCGTCTTCAGCGAGCTCAGAGACGTCCTGTTTCTTGGAGGCCGCACGGGTCTGCGTACTGTTGAAGGTTACCACAGCCTGTCCTCCAGGCAATTTCACTTCGTGGGCTTCCAACGTCTCCGCGATGTCCTGAAGGAGGACATCCATAGGGCAGATATAGGCGACTCGCTTGCGCTGGCTCCAGGCTAGCACGTGTCCGCAAAGCTGGCCCTCTTCACGGCTTACGATCCAAGCGCCGCTGTCACCTGGAATCCCAAGAGGAACGCCTCTGCTGCGCGTCTCCTGCTCTGATTCGTCTGCACTGGTGACTTGGTAAGCGTGGCTGGGTGAGGCTCGACCGTAGATCTTCACACTCGTCAGGGCTGGTAGAATCTTGCCGGTCTGCAGGCCGCTTGTGCGAGCCATGCACTGCACCTCCATGTTTGGTAGACACTCTGAAGGAGCAACAATTGTCGGCCGCAGCATCGCTGACTCGGTCTTCTGCTTTGAGGTAAGCTTTTTTGTAGAGGAGCTACTCTCAATGCGAGGAATAGTGTTGTCGTCTGGTAGTCTGTCGTAGGCGAATTCGAAAAGTGCCCAGTCAACCTCATGCACGAGCCCAAGGGCTTGCTTCCTTCGGATACCACTTGAAGCATAAACCTCGCCTACGCTATATGTGTCAATGTGGTCCTCATCCTGAGTTTCTGGGTCAGGGTAGAAGCCCTCTTCCACATCATCCAAAGCTGGTTGTGTCACGATATAACCATCGCCGCATCCTGGCTCAATACCAGGGATGTCTCCAGGCTCGGCGTATTCTTCATCTTCCTCATCTTCATCGTCGTCCTCGTAGTCGCTCGTGATGTCAGACTCGGAGTAGGCCTCTGATTCGGTATCGGACAGCTCATAACCAAATTCGTCATCAACAGTGCTGTCATCGCCAGACTGCGCATACCAGTCCATATCAGGCAATGCACTGCACCTGAGGGTATCGCTTGGTCCGAAATCACGGTCTGGGTCGTCGAGCATGTGGTGAACCGTCATTCCGTAGGGTTTGTCGTCGATCATCACAAGGCCCCCAAGACTAACAGGGGGCAAATGTCGGTCTCCGATCCAAGCCCCAATGCTGGCACCATTGCCTGGGCGTTCCTGATACTCTGGGTTAATGGCTTCAACATCATCGCCGTCCAAGCCAGAGCCCTTGGCACTCCTCCGGGCCATGGATCTAAGGACTGAGTTTGGCTGTCGACGAGATCTCAAGACGTGCCCTCGGCAGACCTTAAGTCCTAAGCCAGTGGATCCGTCAAAGAGGTCACCAATTCTCTTCTTTAGGATAGCTCGGACTTTGCCCACGGAAGTGCACACAACAAGCACTGTTGGTCGAGTCTTTTGAGGGCTTGGGCCTACCGACTCAAGCGAAATTTCAACGGACTCGGGATTCTTACGGTAGAAATGACGGAGAGCATGGTTGATCTGAGGCATGAGAATCTGATTCCACTTCTCCACGACCTCTGGGGAAAGAGGAACATGGGGGTAAAGGCGTATCTTGGCTTCGGATTGTTTGTCGAGGGTGTCTGAGAAACAATTAGCATTCTGGGAAAGCATATGAGTAAAACGGTAAGGCATACCATCATTATCAGCAACACTCGCTATCTTGGCAGCATTTCTCTCAGCTCCCAAGGTCGGTGCTGATGCTGACATCGGCTTCTCACTTGTAGTTTGTAGTGAAGGTTTGAAGTCTCTAGCATCCTTCACATCTCTGTTGGTTTTGACAATGGGGATATCAGGGGTAGGCGCTGTCGTCTCGGACTGGCTAAGCTCCTGGTCGAGCCTCTCCTCCAGACCACTGACACCGTCCAGGATACAGCAGGCCTCCAAGAATCGACTACATCTGACTTGGACCGAGGACAGCAAAGATTCACCAGATGATCGTCCGGCAAGCTCATCGTCGACAGCGGCCCAGCAAGCCTGAACTGCCTTCATATACAGGCTACCACATCTCACAGCAAGCTCTTGCAGTGCGGATTCAGGGATGGAAGATGAGCCTTCGGGGACAACATCTTCAACCCTCTTCCATAGGCCAACCGAGAGTAGCAGCATAGCTAAGGAGTACAGGTCAAGAACTCTCTGGTCAGGGTTGTTGGCAAGAGGCGAGGTTTGCGCGTTTCGTGGATCTAATGGATGGCGGGAGGGAACTGCCGATGATGAAGGGGAATCTTCAGAAAAAAGATCGAAAGAGGAAAGTAGAGGACGTCGAATATCGACCTCACCATTAGTGGCATTGGGTTGTGAGGTCACTGCGTCGCAGAATGATACAGTAGTTGGGACAATGTTTCCGTGGGTGATGCCGCGAGCATGCAGATCGAAAACAGTGTTCATGAGATTGTGAGCCAGTCTGAACTTGGCTTCGAGCTTGGGCTCTGACCCTGATAATAGGAGGAGGTCGTCCAATGTCGGAAGGTTATAGGAGGGGTTCTTTGTCAGGCGCTCGAATGAAACGGCATTAAATGATGGAGGGAAGCGGTATACAAGGCCGAGTCTCGAGTTCTCGAGGTCTTCAAAATAGCCCAGAAGTCGAGGTAGTCCAGTCCACGTCCCAGGTGACCTCTGAGAGTCTTGTTGCAAACCTGCAGACAGCTTCTCGAAGCGCGCCATAGGAGGCATGATACCGGTCGTGGCGTAGATGGAGTCAAAGGTAGCATATTCGAGAAGTAGTGGTGCCCACGGCTCACGGGTAGTTCCATGGGTGAGCTCAGAGTAAGCAGTCTTGCTCATAAAAACTACTTCGCGAGGAGCAGAAGCCTCGTCGCCTTGCTTGGGGCGCAAGTGGGTTAGTGTTTGGGGGTTAATTTGTTGAGGTGTTTGCATGCGACTGGATTCAAACGGTCGATATTCATCAGCTGAAGCCATGGATTTGAAGGGTGTCTTCGATGATCTCCTGGGAACCCCACCAGCTGCTCGTGTCCGGGAGAGGTCGTAGAGTGTGTCAATTGACGAGGTGAGGTCATTGACAAGGTCCTCGAAATGCTTCTTATCCCATTGAACCAAGGGCGGCTTTGTGTCTTTGGATGTTTGCGGCCCTTGCATCATACGCTTGGAACTCAGCCAGAGGGGTTCGGCTTCTGCCAAGATGTCCTTGATGGTTGACATGATACTCCCGACGACTTCGCTCAATCCAGCCTTTGATAGAGTGTCATCAATCTCGACAGACTGAGTTGGATCGGACCATTCGAGGCCCCAACTGACCAATCGATCCTTTTGGATACGGAGCTTTCGATGCAGGGCCTTGATTTCTGGATCCTCTTCATTTTGAATGGGTTCTTTGACGAAGTCACTTGATTTCTTAGTGTCGTTGTAAAGTCTGCTGAGTCGTTTTTGGAAGGGCAGCTGGAAGCCGCCCAGTGGCAGAAATGATTCCATCTTGGTCGCGGAATGTTGCAGCCAGTTTGTTTATGGTATTGACTGCTGAACAGAAGCTGAGGACTGTTTATGCGGCTGCCGCCAAGTGTGATGTGATATCCGTCTTAATGCTGAATGGAGATCTGATGCGGGGGTCTTAATCTTGGTGTACCAGTATATGTAATAGCTGAGGCTCAGCAGCCACTGGCATCCTTGGCTCGGCTTTTGAGGGTAATTAAAAGCAGAAGGAAAAAAGTCACATGTAAATGAAGACAGTGAAGATCAATACTGTTATCATGAAAAATTGCACCTTTGATCGATTCAAATCATGCCTTTTTTGTTGAGGGAAGCTGTTTATTTCGTTGCCTACGCAAGTGCGGATCATCCTTAGGTTGCGGCCTATTTGCGGTCGTTTTCCCATGGTTCACAAGGGGAAATGCTGCTGCCTGAAAGATCACCGACGTCCTCATTGGTGGGTGTGGGGGCAAAGAACAATTATCCGCTCCGCCTAATCACATGATCTGCTTTTTAATTGATGCAATGGAAGAATGCGGTTGCCTATCAACCCTTGCTATCACCAGCTTTATCTATCCGATCCAATCTGGGGCATTTCAGTCTTACCATGTGGCTTACGCCATGGCATGACCCAAGTAGTAGCATCGAGATATGCTCCCATCTTTCGAGGGCCCAAGATGAGGTGAGCTGCTACATAAATAAGTATTCAGTCAACGCGACTTGACGGTCATATAAGTCACCATGTACAAGACAAGCAACACTTATTCCCGCGACGACTATCAATTCTCTTTACATTGCTTATCCTTATGAAATCGCCTTGGAAGAAGCTCAAGTTTCGTTTCCCAAACACTTGGCTTACACCCGACCACATAGTCAGTGACGCTATCAACCCACATCCTGGATCTCGCAATTCCCCTATTGCTACAAGTACATTACCCAGCCGAGATTGTCCAAGCAGGAACAAGATATCTGGATACGTATGCATAGGCTTCAACCTTTCGGGACAGCCATGATTACGCACGAGATGGACCAGCTCACAAGGTACATCAATATTGCCACAAGAACGTGGTGACGACGCCTGGCCTCGAGTATCAGATTAAACCTCATTCACTCTGCTTCTAGGCCTTGAGGCAGCTTCTCCGTAGTTCAGTTGCTTCGCCTCCGACATAATCCAGGTGAACGACCAGACAAGCTCATATCTGGTCCGCGTTGCGTGACGAGTTTTTCACTCATCGATGCCCAATGATCTGCCTCAAGCTTGTCCCATCTATACCCTTTGCATCATGTGTAGTTGCCTGACTCTGCTAAGCCCGATATGCGCTGCTCATGTGGAAGCCTGGCAATATCCCATTGCGAATAGATTCTTCTTGCCTTGTTCGGGATAAATTGTCCACCAAATGACCTTCGTACGAAGCACATTGGAAGACCAGGCTGCAGCGATTATCTAGGCATCTCCGTTCATCTACGAGGATGCCGGTCCAGTTCGTTAAAGACCGAGAACTGAGCGAGGCGCCGGTATTTGTATGCACTGGTACCGAAGACTCTGAATCGAAACATGTCTCCAAGTACTGTCATTGACTCCCGGCACGGCATTATACGTATATTCATGGGAAGTTCGGTCAGCGAGAGGCTTCCACTATCGAGACCATCAGTGTTGTGCCCGTGATCGATGCTTTACAATACACATGTTAGCCCAGGCAGGTGTCTTTGTTCACAAAAGTGGCAGATGGACAGACGCATAGTTTTACGCAATTGCCCAACTCATACATTATGCTTGCCAGTAGAAACCCATTCGTAACAACTTAGACAAGGAGCAGTTTGTTTCAAGGCAGTCGGGGTACGGGAGTGTCTACCTGTTACACGTTACCCCCTTATTTTCACTTGTTCGTCGGAGAATTCTGCTCTCGTTGATTATTTGCACATAAGAAACACTGAAACGGATATGAACTAATAAATTGGATATTGAAATCGAAACCAATCCAGTACCAGACGCCTCATAATACACATTCGTCCACTGTCTAACGTTCCTCATCTCTAATTGTCCTGCTGCCCTGACATAAACCATGAGTCGCATAAATTGCCACTAAAAACACACCGGGAGTCACTCCCATCTTATAAAATCTCCTCATATTCAATCACTTCCCCTTTACTGCTGGAGGTAGTTGAGAATCTGCTCCCGCTCCTCAACGGGCATAACTCTCAGCACCTCACGCACACCAGTCCATCCAGACTTGGCATGGCCTCGGACAACGCTGGCAACCTCGGCTGCCAACACCTCAGACTTAAGTGCCTCAACCTTCTCGCTGATGGTCTTGCGCTCGGTCTCGTACCACTCGGTAACCGCCTGGTCGTCCTTCTCCCAGTCAACAATGGCTGACCAGCTACGGAGAAGGTGCAGGTATCTGTCACGAGTCTCCTTGTTCTTGGTAGCAGTCTGGCTGTGCGAAGTGCTGATAATGGTAGAGGTCATGCGGCGGAGGATATACTCCTCGTTGAGACGGCGGCGAAGACGCCAGTAGAAGAAGCGTCGAGCGTTGGTCCACTCAAGAACTTCGCGGACGACACCCTTGGCCTTCATGCGGCCAGCACGGTCGTGAAGATCGGCGAACTGAACGGCAATCTGGGAGTACACGGGCAGCAGCTGCTTCTCACGAGCGGACATCTTCTCCTTGATCGCGTCGGTCTCCTCCGTGGACAGGTTGGAGTCCTCGAGCTGCTTCTTAAGACCAGCATAAACGGGATCCATGCGGGCCATGGTCTGCACCTGCTTGTCCTTGCGGTACTTGATACCGATGATACCATCAGGCTCAAGAACACCACCTCGGGCCTCGGTGTCGGCATACATCTCCATGGCGGTAGGGTTGATGGTAGGATCGACAACGACCCATGATCCACCACGGAGCTCACCGAAGGGAGGAATGTAGATGAAGATGGGCTGCTCATACTTGACGAGGGCATCGACGATGAATGAACCGTACTTGAGGACCTCGTTGAACATGTCGCGCTGACCACCAGAGAAGCCGCGCCAGTTGGCAAGGATCATCAAAGGAAGCTGCTCACCGTTGTTGAAATCGTTGATAGCTTGGGCAGTCTTGAAGGCAGAGTTAGGGTACCAGACACCACCAGCCTCGTTGCTAACCTGCTCGATAGAGTCAGGGTTAGCAGGGTCAGCAGGAGTGATGTTCTCTACTGATCGGACCTCGACGGCGATAACACCCATAGGAATACCGCCAAGACGAGCACGACCGACAACAACAGTCTTGGCCCAGCCACCGAGTGCCTCAACGAAAGAGTCCTTATCAAAGAGACCGGACTCGAAGCCGTCCTCACCCTCGCGACCACCAATCATCCATCGGACATCGTAAGGCTGCTTCTGGGGAGGGAAGTAAGTGATGTCGCGGTTCCAGTCATCAACGCTAGGGCTGACGGGAACAGGGCTGTTGCGCTTCTCAGGCACGAATGACATCCACTCGACGATCTTGGAAACACCAGCGAAGTCGTCGTTGGCAGTCATGTGAGAGACACCGTTGCGGTACATGATCTGAGTGCCACCAAGCTGAAGGTTAGAGGTGTAGACCTCTCGACCAAGCAGGTTGTTCAGAGCAGGGGCACCAGTCAGGATGATGGGCTGGCCCTCGATTTGGACAGCACGCTGACCAAGACGAACGAGATAAGCACCAATACCAACGGATCGGCAAGTGACCAGAGTAACGGTGAAGATGTCGTTGTACGCGCGGCTGGTGGCACCGGCAATGAGACCAGAGCCTCGCAGACACTCAACACCGAGACCCTCCTCCTTACCGATGACGGTGACAATCTTGTGTCGCTTCTCACCATCCTCAGAAACTTCCTCGGTGATGACGTCCTTCTCGAATCGAGTCTTCTGCTCATCGTCGAGGTAGAGGTACTTGAAGCCAGAATCCTGCTTCTCGGGGTTGTTCCAGGCAACCTTGAAGTGACCCATGAGCTCGTCGGCAAGGCCAAGGCGAGCACCAGAGTTAGCAGACAGGTAGATACGGGGAATACCCAGCTTGCGAGCCAGCTCAGTGCACTTGTAGAAGAAGTCGTCTTCTTTGGGCCCGAATGAGCCAATCTTATAGGTGATATCGTTGGCAATGACGATGAAGCGTCGGCCGTTAGGATACTCAGGAGTGCGGGCTCTGAAGATCCAACCAACCATACCGCAGGTATTGGTACCGGGTTCACGGTTCACTTCATCAAGACTGTCCTTGTCGTCAAGAACAAGCTCGGTGAAGCTAACGCAGTCGCCAACCTTGGGCTGCTGGGATGCTAGATTAGGCTGAGCCTTGACGGCCTTGTTCCAGGTATTCTGGATGGCCTGTCGGAAGAGCTCAGGGAAATCATAGACGTACTGGGTTCCCATAAGATGAGCCTTGTAACGCTTGGGCTGGAGCCAGTTCTTGGTGGCATACGGGGTAGAGACGGGCATCAGATGCATAGGACCCTTCTCGTGAGTGCCGCCAATGCTGTGGAAGACCCACTCGCCCTTCTCCGACTTGCGCTCGGCGTACATGTCGACATCGACAACGTAGCCAGAGGTATTGGTGATGACGACACGCAGAGGGTATGGCTCGCCAGTCTCAGGGTCCGTGCAGATGATACGGATCTCGACCTGAGCGATACGAAGTCGCCAAGCACGGATGCCAAATCGGTCGAGGAAGCCCTGAAGACTCTCTTCAACTTCCTTAGGCTGGAGCTGGAACACAGGAGAGAAGTTAATGAAGACCTGGTTCAGATCGGAGTTGTTGTTGCCAATAATCTCAAGAGCATCGAAGATATCGTTAACAACGCGGTCAGCCTCAGAGATGAGATACTCAGCAGTAGGGATCTCATCTCGAAGACGACCAGGTCGAATGACAGCGCGGGTGAAGTATCGCTTGTCGGTGTCCACGGTCTTGCCAATACCCTCGTAAACGTGGATACTCTTGTTCTCAGTGAAAACAGGCTTGATGTGGAACTTGTTCAGACGGGCAAGCTCAAGCTGGAAAGCAAGAGCAGGCTCGCTGTGACGAATACTATCATCCTCCTTATACTCGGGGCCACGGAAAGTGTAGTATCCGGGGTAAGAGCCATCGCTGTGGCCGCAGATGAATGTCAAGCGGCGAACACCACGGGCAAGGAGCTCATCCTTGAACCCATCGACGATAGGAATGATATCCTCTAGGGCCTCTCGGTCGTCGCGGCTCTCAACATCGCGGATAGCAACGTTGATAACAGCAGAGAGCTCCTCCTGGGGCTGCTTAGCCTGAGCAGGCTTGCGCTTACCGCTAAGGTCGGGAATCAGACCAGGGGTGTTCTTCTTCTTCTGCTTCTGCTCGTGAGCAAGAGCCTCAAGAGCCTTGCCGATCAGATCCTCGGCCTCGTCGATGTACTTGCAGGGAACGATGACACCCTTGCGGGTAGGCTCATCCTCCCACTTGCTGCTGAGGTAGGACATGTCGCTGATCGAGTGGATTCGCTTGAAGTTGAACTCGCCTCCACTAGGCGTAGCAGGGGTGGAGGGAGCAGCAGACTGCAGAGGAAGGCCGAACTCAGACTGGCCAAGCTTTCGGAGCTGGAAGTCCCATGACACGAACTGAGGGGCATCGTTCTCATCCTGGTGGTACTCAATCTGCTTGAGAATGTACGCACGATAAGCTCGGCGGACGTAGACCTCAAGAGAGGCAAGAGACACCCAAGGATCGTCATGAGCAAAAAACATGGTCAAGACGTCGAAGACTGTGTACTTGGAGTCAACAACCTCCTTGATGATGTCAAGGCTAGGTTCTCGGTGGTCCCAGCCAGACTCTCCATATCGCGACTCAATGACAGATGAGCGAAGGATGTGCTCCATCTGGGTCGTTCGCTCCTCCAATGAAGGGAGAGCGCACTGGATCATGATTTCACGAGCCTTGAGGGAAACCTTTGAGGTAGGACGCGACTGGAGCTCAGTGAGAAGACGAAGAGTCTCACGAAGGTTCTTGGCGATACTGCCGGCCTTGGGCTTGTTGGGGCGGTACTCATCAAGAATTGCCAGAATAAGAGAGCTCTTGGAGCTCACACGGCTGTGGGACAGCACAGTGTGGACAACCTTCATCATGTCATCCTTGTGCTGGTCACGCAGTTGAAGAATAACGGCATCCTCCTGGGGCTGGTTCATGAAGAGGTTCTCAACCTCCCAGTACTGCTCGAGGAGTCCCTTGATGACGTGAAGCTCTCGGTTCTTCTGGCCCTCTGCGTACATATCGAGAATCTCGGTCAGAGGGGCAAGAGTAGTCTTGAGAAGATCGACATCGCCAGCATCAACGTTGTCGTCGAGGAACTTGTGGAAAGCCTTGTTCAAGGCCTTGGAGGGAAACTCGGCATGTCGAGACTTGCTACGCTCAACAATCTGGGTGAACTGGGCGTCAAGCTTCTGAGGCATGCGAGAGTGAAGAGCGGAGAACTGAGCATTCCACTCGCTGTAGGGCAGTTCATTGTCACGGAGAACCTCAATCAGCTCCTTGAGGGTGTTGTTCATGATGACGGAGTTGTCATAACCCAAGAGGATGTTTTGAAGGATGTTGTAGAGAAGGGAGTAACGCTGAGCGGGCTTAGCACCAACAACCACGGGCTCGCCATAGGCAGGAAGCTTGTCAACGAAAGCCTGAGCCTGCTTCACGCGACTAGGGTCGTCAAGAGCGAGTATACCCAGAATATCACCAGCCTCGAGAGTAGCACCGGGCTGCTTGATAAGCTGAACAATACCGTCTTCTTGGGCAACGAGAGGCATGTACATCTTCATGACCTCGACCTCGGCAAAGGCCTGGCCAGCACGAACATGAGAGCCGTTCTCGACGGAGTACTTGACGAGCTTACCGGGGCTGGGAGATCGAAGCTGGGTAGGGTCGTTCTCCTGCTCAAGCAAGCAAGTCTTGCTGTCAACCGACAGACGGGTGGCGCCAACCTCTTCCTTCCAGTAGACGTTGTGACTTCGTCCGTCGAGGAGAACGAGAAGACCACCATCACTCAGAGAACGAACACCAACGGAGCACTTGGAACCATTGATGAAAAGATGGTAGCTGTCAACACTAGCGCGTGTAGCTGTGAACTTGTAACGGTAACCCTCATAGATGAAGTCGATGGTGAAGACTGTCTTAAGAACATCCTTGGAGGGCACCTGACCTTTCTCAAGGCCAGCTCGGTAAGCAGTCATACAGGCCTCGCTAGCAATGTGGGCCTTGGCGACAGCACCACAAACGACAGCAAGCATGGTCTCAGGTCGTTCGGCAGTAAGGCGCTTGGAGATGAGCTCATCCAGCCAGCCAGTGGAGATGGTGTTGTCCTCGAAAGCCTCGGTCTCGAGAAGCTTGATGAGGTATTCGATGGTGGTTCGGAAATCACCACGAATGCTCAGCTCCTTAAGAGCCATAACCATATGTTTCCGTGAAGCAGAACGGTTCTCACCGTAAGCAAAAATGTGACCGAACTGGCTGTCGGAGAAACTGTGGATACCACCCTGAGAACTGACAGAGAAGTAACCCCAGACATTTGAGCTACTCCTGAAGTTAAGCTCGTGCATCACACCGTTGGAAGGCTTGAAACCCTCGCCAGGGTCCTCGGAAGTGATTCGGCAGGCGGTGGTGTGGCCCTTGGGTTGGGGTCGTCGCTGGCTCATAGAAGTGTCCTCATTCTTGAACTCGAAGTCGATATCGCTTGAGGTCTTGGGGTCAACACCGTAGAGAAGTCGAATATCACGGATTCTGTGAAGGGGGATACCCATAGCAATCTGAAGCTGGGCAGCGGGCAGGTTGACACCACTGACCATCTCAGTGGTAGGATGCTCGACCTGGAGACGGGGGTTAAGCTCCAGGAAGTAGAACTTGTCGTCGGCGTGGGAGTAAAGGTACTCAACAGTACCGGCCGACACGTAGCCGACGAGCTTACCGAGACGAACAGCGGCATCCTCCATAGCCTTGAACGTATCGGCCTTCGCAATGGTGACGGGAGCCTCTTCGATAATCTTCTGATGACGTCGCTGAACGGAACAATCTCGACCGAAGAGGGAGATGTTGTTTCCGTACTGATCAGCAAGCAGCTGGACCTCGAGATGTCGAGCGTTGCCGGCGAGCTTCATGATAAAGATGGGGGAGCCAGGAATTTCACTGGCGGCGGCCTTGTAGAGAGCCTCGAAGCCTTCCTCTTCGGTAGCCTTTCGGATACCCTTACCACCGCCACCCTCGGATGCCTTGATCATGACAGGGAAGCCAATCTCTTTGGCCTTCTCGAGACCCTCCTCCCATGATGTTACGCATCCCTTGGCGTAAGTATCATCGCCAACGGTGACGATGCCCTTGTCGTCGACGGAGACATCTGCGACGCCTGTTCCTGACCAAGGAATACAGGGCACTTCGGCGTGCTGTGCAACAATTGTGGAAGAAATTTTGTCACCTAGTGATCGCATGGCAGATCCAGGAGGACCAATGAAGACGATCTTGTTTGGTGAAGCGGCCAGCGACTCTGGCAGCTTGGGGTTTTCTGAAGCATGGCCCCTGAATATCTCGTTAGTTCATCAACACAGAATCGCATCACAGCGAAGCTTTGAAGAGCAAAACTCACCATCCAGCCCAGACGGCATGGACATTCATGCGCTCGGCAATATCCACAATAAGCTCGACGTTGGCGTAGTTGTGGTTGTTTGTACCGCCGGGAACCTCGACGTAGTGGTCGGCCATTCTGATATACTCTGCGTTGGCCTGCAGATCTTCGGGGGTAGCCATCACCGTGAAGTGAATGGCTCGCTCGTCGCCGAACGTCTCGTACGCCCATTTTCGGACTGATCGAATCTCCTTAACGGCAGCAATACCGTTGTTGGCAATAAGAACCTGCAGAGCAAAGCCGTTAGCAAAATCATCACAATAGCCGCGGGGGTTTGGACGGAATTGAACCAAATTCCGCCCCAATGCCGTTGCAATTTGCAGGAATGGTATCTTCTTACGTTGGTGATGACAGTGTGGCCATCGTTCTGGGCAACAAAGTCCTTGACCTTGCTCGCAGGAGCATTCTCCAATCGGTTGCCGCCGATGAAGTGGTCTGCGATACTGTACTTCTCTGCATACGACTGCTTGCCATTGACATAGGGCACCGACCGCCCATTGGCACCCTCCTGGGCACCAGCTGAGATCTCAGTCATGGCTGCTGCGTTATATGTGAAGAGAAGAAAGAAGGGGAGGAGAAGAGAGGAGGAGATTATAGAGAAATCGAAAAACGAAGTCGAAGATTCGATTGTAAAGGAGGAGTTTGATCGTCTCGCTCAGGTCGTCATGAGCTGGTCAAAGTGGCGGGCGCGCAAGGGCAGACACGGCAGGGGTAGCTCCGGCCGAAGAAAAAAAACAAGACCCGACTGGGGGAGCCTGCGTGTTGCTGTTGGGGATAAAAAGTCTCCCAAGTGGTATAGGCGCTAAAAATACAGAAAGGTAAAATGGAGAGCAATTAAGATGATGTGGAAGGAAGACGTTCTGGCGAGGAGGACCAGAATAAATTATGTGAGGAGAACAAGGACTGAATCTTGTTCGTCTTCCGCTGTGCTACCACGTTGTATTCGGCCAAGGTGAGGAGAGAGAGGATAGAGGATCAGGGACGATAAAACAGAGCAAGTCCTCAAGAAAAAAGAGGATGTGGATGAACCCAAGTACAAAAAGAAGCGATTGGAAGCCCAGCTTGGGATGTACAATTCAATGGATCTGCAATGCTCCCCACTCCATCTTCCCCTTGTGGGTTGTTGGCCTGCTACTGTTGACTGCTGTTGGCTCCTCTCTCGGCACCTGGCGGGGAAGAGAAACGTGGGAAAACTAGAACTGTTGGGAGACATGGAACCTCCACCAAGGGACAGGTAAACCGACCCCCTGGATTATGGTGTGGTGCCTGGTATCCGGCTGCAAGATTGGGCTGTACACTAACCCCCCTGGACTACACCCCAATAGAAAAAATACCTACTGTAGAGGGTTCTTTCAGGGTCCATACTAGGACAAGGTGAGGGATGTGAGAATGGATGAGAGATTGAGGGGCCGATACTTTCCAGCTGCGGGTGGAGGTGGGGGGGCCGTAGCCAAGCACCGTGCAGTCAGGCTAACAAGTAACGCCCAAGCACCGCGATAGCATTATTTCATTCCCAGCCAAGCCAAAGCGGCTCCGGGGAGTGATTGATGAGGAGGGGTAATAGCATTTAGTAGAAGGCGCATTGGCTTGGGCTTTTGGTGCTGGGTGGCCGAGAGAGTATTCGGTCTCCGGAAGCCGTATCGGAAGCCGAATTGTATCATGTCGTATATGGTCGCATGATTCTACTGAAGGGGGAAGCTCATGATGACGGTAGATCCTGGTCTATCCAGCCTGTTCCTGAGCTGATACGCACTGGAGGGTAAGCTGACAGTTTGCTCGTGATCGTCGTTACACAGCCTTGACTTGATTTACATGAATAGTATAAGTGTTCAAATGGCTATAACCATATCATCAAACATATTAAGAGCATGCCTTGCCGTGTATACAAATTACACGGAGTACTAAACATTTCTACTCTGCAAGGCCTTGAATTATCCCGCTCGGGGGGGTTCGGTGCTAATCGGAAGTATATCATCATCTGAGGTGGCTGACATCCTCGGAACCCGACCTCACATTATACAATATATGCTTTATAGTGAATCATGATCACCGACTCTCCCTGACCAGCAGCCCTGGCTCTCATGTTAGTCATATAATAACCGCACCATCTCTCACTAATTCCACATAAACCAAGACTCCCATCCTCATAGCATCACAACAGTGTAGTCCGCCCTCAGTCTCCCACCATAAGGCTGGCATATCCATTCTCGTATATCCATACCTACACACCCCTGCCGTAGCAGATCTCCAAAAGGCCAAAGCCACAGATGCGAGCCGCATGTTGGGGACCAAGCGGGAGCCACATCACAGCGTTGGCGTTGAGTGACAGTTCGCACGCACCTCCAACGCTTTTCGGTGACGTTTTGCTTGAAATCCTGCGATCCGGATACCGTTGGCCTGAACCTTTACCGAGCGGGAGCGAGCAAGCGAGGGGCGGCAGAGAGATCTCGAACAAGGGGGCGTTGAGCTGCAAGTGTGATGCAGAAGAGTGTAAGTGATCAATAGGCTAGTAAGCGTTCTTCAGCAACATCTGATCTATGGACCTCTTCAACTCTGGCAAACGCAATCGCAATGTCAATTGGTAATATAACTCAATGCCACTAATTTCAATCAATACCGAGCTCATTCTTTGGGTCTGATGTAAACCAAGACAACCTAACCTCCACTTCCCTCGCTCAGGCACCCCTGTCTTGGCATCTTCCCCAGCATTTCATGCTTGCACAGGTCAACAGTGCTGATGTCGTTCTCAAGTCTTGAGAATTCTTCATCTCTACCTTGAGTCACACTTACTCAGAATCCAAGATACAGTATCTGAGATTGCATTCATCAAACCGTCCATCTGGTCAACTTCTTCGCTTTGATAGAACCCCCACTTCCCACTAGCGCCCTACCTTATTTCACACACGCCCCCTTCGAAGGAAGAAAAAAAGGGCCTCATCCCCAATTGTTGAGTTCCCCAATCCTTCATGCCTCCGCCCAATTAAACAATTCCCTTTTCTCGAGGGTTTTTGTCCTTCAATCTCAGAGTCGCAGCCTCGCAACCCGCGGCCATCCTCCGAATCCTCAACACTGTTTCCTTTTCTCTTTTTGTTCTTTTTTCGTTTTGTTTTGTTCGGAATGCCGGCATTTCTTTCTGAGCCCAGATAGAATTTAGAATTCAGGAGTTGAATTGAGTTGAGTCAAGTCAACGTCTAGCGGAGCCGGACTTTACCGATATGTGGGTGTTAGGTAGCATCCATCTCGTATCTTTTTTATATGCCGAGTTGGTTCAAATCGGTTGATGTGACTCCATGCTATGCCTTGAGGGTATACTAAACTTAGCCAGCTGGCCGAGGGAGGAAAGACGATTGAGTAAAGTGCAGGCGTGCCTAATGATAGAATTGTCTGAAATTTCTATCTGCCATACCAACTATTCAACAGTGGTAATGCTCTGTCCCTAGCCCAGGCCCTAAGAGCGAGGTTGCATCCGCTGTTCCGATTAATACACCTGGGCTTAACATCTGTATTTTACCCCAACCGTTCCTTGCATGCCGAAGGTAACTTTGGCGAATTGAGACACTATGTACTTATGTGCTCTGAGAACTGGTTATCAAGTCAAGTCCTGGCGTGCCTAGCTTCTATTTCCTAGTTCTCTTCACATCACACAGAATCACTACATGAAACCGTTATAATTTGCATCAGTATGTATTGGGCGTACTAAGGCCAGGTTTTCATCTCCAACTCCCTAAGTCCTCAGGTTAAGCTAAATGTATATCGTACGCCTCCACAATCTGTATCTACACCTCCCTCCCTCTACTCCAATGTACAAAGGAAAAATAATTCAAGATGTGGTAACCCAGGCGAACTAGCCCGCGAGCCGTTACCTCAGCCTTGTCAGACATCGTACGACTCCCCACTGATGTCGGTCCTCCCCCGCGAGCAAGCTTACTTCAGTGAGAAAGGTAGCCTCGCATCAGTCTTCCCCAGTATTACCCGCTCCGTTTTGGCAAGCCGTTTTTTTAATAATAAAAAAGACCATCCAAGTAACCTGCCTGGTCGATGACTCGTTTTTGGAGCGGTACACCCCCGTCTCTCCAGGCCCGGCCGATATAGTATGTATGTGACTCGGACATACACCTACCTAGCCAGGCCCTCCCTTCTAGAAGCACAAAAGAAAAAAGATAAAATGCCATCCGTGTCTTCATAACGTCCGTAAACCCCGGTGCCGAAATCCCATGTACCCAAAAAAGCAGCAGCATTAGTAACCAAGTCTGCCAGAGAGCAAGAAGTGGAATTCCGTAACCATCGTAAACACCATCTTCGCCGTCTTGAAGCGCCAGCCGTAAAAGTATGCCGAACCGTCCCACCCCTGGGTTTTGGAAAATGGATATCAATGATGGGGTGGAAATGCGACCAATTTGTGTGAACCGCTCGAACCGCTGCAAAGCAAAACCAAATCAAAGAAATATGAACGATCCAGGACTGTCGTAGAGTTGTTTGTAAGAGACTGCTTAGTAGGTCTCTCCCAGATCGCTCAGTTTCCTCGGTCCGGAGATACTGGATCTCATCGCATTGGCACTGATCCGTCGACTACCGCTCTGCCGCCGGATTGATGGCATAGGAATGCCGGTGCCGTCGGCGTTCGAGTGTGTGCCTCTGCGGCTTGGTGTTCGAAACTCGCCTTCATCCTCTTCCTCCAAGTCAAGTTGGCTAATACTGGCAGAGTGACCATGGACGGAGCCTGCCATGGACGAACGAGGCCGAGCCATAGGTGTTCGTGTTCCTGGAAGCGATGCCCTTGAAGCAGGTCGTGGAATCATGTCTCCAGCAGTTCGTGACGGCGGCCGAGCATAAGAAGTGACGCTAGCACGCGAGTTTGGCCTGCTGAGCTCCTCCGGCCCTCCACGGTTCGGCAGTGGTCCAAATGATAGGCGGCTGACTCCAGACGTGCTGAGGCGAGGCACATGGCTTGATTTAGACGCAGATGCTGGAATGTTGGTTGGCGTCATATCGTCGCCTGCTATCGAGGATGCAGCAGATCCACCAGTGCGCTTACGAGATCGGATCGTAACCGACGCAGGCATATTGGTGGCGCTGTAAACTGAAGTGCGAGGTGAAGCTCGAGGCGGCGTGCGAGTCGGTCCGGGGAGCTTAGATCGCACAGAGTGCACGCGGGCCTCGAGGCGCTGCATTTGCGCTGTAAGAGTTCGGATATGAGTAAGCGAGTTAGAAGCAGGAAGTTTGTGCGAAGCCGAGCGAGGTCCGACGGCACGACTGGCGGGCGTGCGCATCGTCGTGGCGCCACCTGTCGAGATGCGGCTGCCAGGTGCGCGGGTCGTGTTGGTAGGAGGCTTGGAACGGGGCTTGGGGGTGGTACTGGTGTCAGCCGAGGGCAGACGCGAGCGACTGGCTGTCCTTGCATGAGCCGGAGTTCTCCTGGATGCTACCTTGAGCAGAGGCGCAGAAACATCAGACATAGGAGGCGAAGGCGGATCGGGAAGTTCGGAAAGAGTGTCGCCATCGTCATCTGGTACAGGCGACTTGGAATTGGGAGGCGTAGTGATGAGGGGAGAGCTGGCAGTAGAACCTGGAGAGGCAGGATGGTCGAAAGTTGGTGACCCGAGGACGGACATGTCGGTCGAGATGGCGGACAAGTGGCGAGACTCCTGCTTCTTAATCTTGTCTTGAAGGAGCTCGGCCTCGATCTTGAGGTCACCCAACTCCTCGCGCAGGCGCTGTGATTCGATGCGTAGCTGTTCACGTTCCTGCTCGCCCATCTTAATCTCCTCCTCCATCATGACAGCCCTCTCGATCGCCTGGTTGTACTTGGATTCCATATCTTCCAGCGATGAGGTGGTGTTGCGCGCCTGTCGCTCAAAATCATCGTTGGCAACCTCAATATCCCTCAGCTTCAATTGCAAAGTTCGGTTCGTGTCTCGAAGGGTAGTGATTTCTTTCTCGAGCGCGTTCTGGGATGCGCTGGCCTCGGTCTTTGATTCTCTGTATTTCCTCTGTGCGACAAAAGCGAAGCGGTTGAGTCAGCCTAATGTCCGCCCAAACAGACTTCTCTGTGGCTGTAGGGAATGAGTAAGTCGACATACCTTCCACTCTTCCACTTCGTAACCGAGAGTTTCAGCCTTCTCCTGATGGAGGCGCTCCTGCTTCTCAGCTCGCTCGATATCCTTCTCCAACTCCTGCTCCAGCTCCCTACTGGAATCCCTGAACTCGACGAGCTCGGCTTCTAGTTGTTCGTATTGCGACTTGTACCAGTTAAGGGTGTCCTCGGCGCTGGCCCCGTGGCCTGGCGGAGACGAAGGGGGCTCTGAAGCCATATTGGGGGGTGCAAACTGGGTGGTTGGTGTTTATTGCTGTTTATAGTCTCTCTCGCCTTTATTCGACCATAAAGGGGGTAATAATCGGCGATGATGGAATATCGGGAGACAGGATGAAAGATGGCGTAGAGGAGAATGCGTGTGCAAGATAAAAGTCGTCGATGATTTCGCCGAGTGACTTAATGCTATCACAGCGCAACTGTGGACACGGTCAGTCGCGCTGTTCGTGGGAAAAGTGGCTGGAGATGTCGCTCACCGATTCCAGAGGCCCCAACGTTGATCAGATGGGAAACAGACTAGAGGGCTCCTTCGGTATGGGCTGGCCCTGAGTCGCAACTGCACTTACCTGAAGCCTTACCTGTAGTGCAGAATTGCTGCTGTATGCTGTTATTGTTAGTATTCGCGGCCGCTGGAGAGCGGAAGTTCCATGGGAGGGAAACGTCGCGCGATGGTCGAGATGCGAGGATGGTTGTTGAATGTTGAATGTTTGGCCTGTGACCCTCGCTGTTGATGCGACACATGGTCCCCCCATTCTCCTTGTGCCAGCATCATGCACTATACCTGTATAGGAAAGGCCTCTGGCAGCCATGGGCAACAAGGCCGTTTTCGTTCCTTCAACGACCCCACTATTGGACAGCAACAGCATGTCTCAGATACACGTGACTCGTGTGACTCTTCGTTTGTGCCTGAATTGTGGTCATACCCATCTTTGCTTCTGTGCGTTGGCAATGGATCTTTTTCTTGTTCTGCCTGTTAAGCAAGCATGTCCATGCCTAGTTACTTTTCTAGATCATGTCGGGGTGCATTGGCATCGGGAATACGCACTGTTGTTCTGTGACTTCATCGGGGGTCCACCGCCTGTCTCAGACCCAAGTTTCAAAATTGTCTATCAATAGATGTCGGTACTGGATCAATATGATGCACACATATGCAGCACTCTTATTATATGACAGACACTAAGTTACAGGAACACCAGACTATTTTAATGCACAAAGATAAGACAGGCTTGTTCAGTGATGATAGCAATGTAAAAGCATCACCTGCACATATTCATTGTTGTTTTCAAAAACTAATCGATATCCACCATCGTGCAGGGTAGCATGTTCGTGGCCTTATCCCACAGAAGGATTAACATCGCTGCACGCTTATGCACTCTAATTAAGCTGATGAGTGGTTCAAATGAAAAATAACCGCTAAAATGTCAAACGAGCCTCTAAAATCTATCACATACCGCCTCTTATGCTTTCATAATCTTGCCCCTCCAGCTCTCCAAGCCCCTCTAACTCTTCCCGCTCCCGCAGCAACAGCGCCAAAATTATGCAGCCTCTCCCCAATAAGGTAAGCCTCATCGCGAATGCGCGCTGTCCAGCCGTTAAACACCTTCACCAAACCGATTGTATTCTTGACCAGCAAGGCGGCCAGTGCAACAGCTGGGTATGAATGTCGATATATGATGGCGAGCCGCGCAGCCTCCACCAGTTCCTTCTCGCCCGATTCAATGCCTGGAATGATGTTGTACTTGATAAAAGCACCAGTGATTGCTGGAGGTCCAAGAATGGCAGCCCCTGCTATCGCCAGACCGGGAAGGACGAAAGCTCGGGTCAACACACCTATATCGGGCTGCATCCATCCGCCTCGCAATACCGTCTGGACGGCAATAGCGAGCCGAGTATCAGGGAACATTGATGTGATCATCCTAGCACTAAGCTTCAAGTAAAGCAGACCGAGCGTCCAGGCCTGGATGACACGCACCGTGTGGCGGCTCGCCTCGGGCCCTCCCTCTCTTGATGCCTGAACCGATGCTGCAGTGGGAGGATACATGTAGGTGTGGAGAGGAATCGCAAGATATAGCTCCATAAGTCCCGAGACGAGGAGCGGGAAAACAACGAGGAGGAAAAAGTAGGCATAGACCAGCTTAACTCCTCGCAATACGACCGCAGCGGCCCGGCGCTCAAGATCTCCAGCAGTCAGCGACGCTCGAACAGCAGAGAGCCCATCTTGGATCTTTGCCCATACACTGCGAGCGTGGAAGATCAAATAGGCTGCAGAACCCAACAAGTAAACGCCGATACTGAATGCATAAATGTCGTTCGTTCGGATGTGCTGCGGAATCAGCATCTTGAACATTCGTCGACCAAAGACAAGCGGGATGATGGTGAAACCAACTCCAGTGACTGCCGCGAAGACCCAGATGAACAGAATGAAGAGGAAGATTCTGGCGCGGAAGTGAGGTGGAATATAGACCATCTGGTACTGGTTGCTGGCGTATAGATCGGTATCGTCCTGCCCGTCATTTCTTCGACCATGTTCATCCACCTCGAGAAACACCCTTCTGCCCTTAGGAATTTTCACACGGTCTGATGCAGGTGCGCGAACAAAATGTCCACTCTCAACGAGCTGGTTTGCATCTTTGAGGTGGTTTTTGTGCCGAGTAAGCGAGCGGATCTCGCTGTTGTTGAGAGGTGCTCTTGGCTTGGCATCACCGCCATCAAAGAAGTCGGCCCAGGTCTTGGGTACGACATGGTACCTGGGGTTCAGTTCCAAAAACAAGGTCTTGTACCAGGGAAGTTGCTGGTATCTCCGAGCATTGCCTAACTGCAAGCTTCCTTCCTCGTCGATCTTTCGTTCGCCAAAGAGGAAGTAAGTGAGTCGCAAGCCTCGGGCACAAGTTCTAAACCACCAAGTATACATGGCATGAAGTCCATCCCCAGGTTTGAAAAAGTTCACAGCAAGCGGCATGAGGAAGTTGTAGAAAAGCAGGTCTACAGGAAACTCAAGCACGGGCTCATTAGAAGAGTAGTGGACTGGGAGAACCCCAGGGACCGCGTATGAGAGACCCCATACAACGCCGCCCAGACAGACGATGACTAGGGCACCATACACAAAAGCTGAGAAAAGAATCTTTCTCAGCTGCGTGGTCAGATTTCTCTCCAAGACATCACGCACAGGATGGAACTCGGGATCATCCGGGTCGCGAATGAAATCTAACAACCCCTATTAGTAATGAATTAATTTGCGAAGATCAATCATACTTACAGAGAACGCCTTGGCGCATTATCTTCCTGCACATTGACACGAAGAGGGCAAAATGGAACATGTATCCAGTACCAACAAACCAGTGAACAAAAACCGAAGTCAGAGGATAATTATAGGTGAAGAGGAGACGAGACTTGAAAGTTGTGTTCTCGAAAAGGGGAAGGAGAGCACCATCAAGAAGAAGTCCGCAGTAAAGCGGGAAGACAAGCATCTCAATACTGATGATCATGATGACCTTCATAATGCCGCTCGCTTGGTGCAAAGTATCAATGATACCAGCTTCCCAAGTTTGGAGAATGTGACCTCGGGAGAACGGGCTTCCACGCTTCAAATAAAGTGCACCGAAGAAGAAGAGCGTTGCATAGCCTGCTGTGATGGCCCAGAAGCGATCGAGGCCAGACCAATGCGCCAGCTCAGGATTGATGGAGAGCGGCCCATCAGGCTCACCAAGACTAATTACCCATGAGTTAGGCTTCAAGAGCGCTGATGAAACAGCAACAATCTTGGGCCAGGCTACTGTGCTGGCGAATGTGATGGCTTCCACGGGGATACCACTGGTTAAGAAGCTTCCACTTAGGATAAAGCCCAAGACTTTGCTGATGATCGTGAAGACGGTACCAATGTTGCTCTTGACAGTGAGAAGGGCACCGTGGCTGATGGCGGAGAAATTCTGCATCTCTGCCGCCGACATTGGAAGATCCATAAAAGTATAGTCCAGAACTCGTGAGCCAGCACTGGTCCAAAGGGACCATGAAGCCTTCCTCGCGAACAGGACGTGAGTGCCAATGACGCCTCCAATCAGTCCAGTGAGCATATCAATGATGTTGATGACAACCCATAGACCAAATCCTGCGCCCATGACCGCCGCATCTTGCAGGAGCTTTGATAACTCAAAGATCAAGCGAACAAGACGCATAGGGTTGGCGAGAACCCACACGCTCACACGCCCAAAGTTATAAGGGACAAAGATGCAAGCAAAGATTGTCACAGAGACAAGGACCGCGCAAAAGATGGCGTTTTGGAAGAGTCCTGCAACAGGCCCGCGCATGCCAATCAGCTCCATGACACCCTCAAAATCTTCAAGATCTTCCATGGCTTCTTGGTCAAGTCCCGCACCAGGAGCATCACCCATATCCTCAGGTTCCTCAGGGTCGTTGGCTACACCCACATCTGGAGGCGGGCCTTCATCATGAATCTCATCAAGCTCAGTTTCCCAACCGTCAGTATCTTCTGGTATGGCTGCCAAGTCGCCAGCAGCGTTTGCATCTTGTTCATTTCGTTGTTGATCATCCAGATCACCCCACATGAAATCTGTCACTCGGTCGACCAAGCCAGCAGGTCGACCGTTATCTAAACCTGCTGCAGCAGAACCTTGCTCCAGTCTCCGCGGTTCCGGGATGGTCCCGAAAGTTCCAGTACGTCTGGCTTGTGGAGCGAGCTCGTGATCGTCTTCCATGAAGTCAAGCGAGTCACGTCGACTAGACAGTCCGGGACCAACCGCTGCATCCTGGAGAAAATCCTCGCCATCGTCGGACATAAACATAGACTGCCTAGAAGCGATATGAGGCCCGTTCGATGGTTCTGCACCCTGAGTATCTGGGGGAAGTCCTGCAAACGACCAGCTATTATTGGCTAGAGGGTTGACAGAGTCATGCAGTTGAGGACCATCCGAAACAGCGCGAGGCCGAGATGCACTTGGCGAGAAACCCGACCTCCATGAGCCTGCGTCGAAATCTTGATCGGGAAGAGGTGGTACAACCTCTCTCTCCTTTCCTTTGCTGGAAGAGGTCTCGCCGGGCACATCCATTGGTGTAGGAAAGTCATCGGAGCCAGGCGTATAAGCCTCTCTAGATGGACTGGCAGCAGTAGAAGCAGAGCTTTCTGCACGCTCTTGAATAATATATGGATCTTGATGTACACTAACACCAGGAGTATCATCTCCATCGCGAAGAGCCCGGCGAGTGACATCAACCCAGTATGAGAGTTTCCTTTCAAGACCCTCTTCGTGGATAATCTCCAGAATCCTCTCCGCATCGCCATCGGCCTGACGATAGATACGCAGATAATCGTAGACGCTGGCACGTTCCTCAGCGGGGTCGATGTCTGTGGGCAGATCAGGTTCAGCAGGGCCTGCTTCGGGGGACCCAGTTTCTATAAGACCCGGTGGAACAAGGAGCTCAGAGTTGGTTCGCCTGCGAAGACGTGTATCAGTTTGAACCTGCACGGCAACGTCTACATCGCTTGCGCTCGCAAGAGGCTCCCCAGTATCGAGAGTCTCATCGTCGGATTCATCTGGGCCCTGCAAGTCGTCCACATCCTCGGGCCGGACAAGCATTGGTTCCTGTTGTGCCAAGGGGTTCTCGGGTACTGCAAAGGCTGCACGCATATTCATCTCGGGCTGCTGTTGAACAACGTAGTCCCTGACAAGTATGACTAGAATGAAGCAAACGATGACCAAGACCGTGATGATTTGTCCCTCAAGAACCGAGATGATTGCTCGGTTAATGGTGGGGTTGCGAGTGAGGTTGTTTAAGAAGGCCACTTCCCCAAGCAAAGTAGGTGGGATGGAAGAAGATCCGGACGAAGTCGTGTTGGCAGTCTCAGGGGCTGCATCAGATTTGCCAGAGAGCCCCCAAGGGCCCATGAACATGCGCACGAAGAAATCCGAGATATTCTGCTCTGATAGGCCTTCGAGCAGCGCCTTGGCAGCTGTGGCAGGAGTGGTTGTACGCACAAATAAGGGACTTGCAGGACATGCATCGATATCAAAGGCTGACACCGACATCTGATATGTCGAGCCTGCTGCTGTTTCGTTGGCGCGAGACATCATGGGGCCATTGCCGAGGCCCTCGTCGCTAATCCAGAACATGAAGGACCACACTGATCTCATAAAATAGGGCAACCAGAAAAGCCAAACGCTAATAGCCATGGCAGCACGAAGCCAAACCAAGACGTTTTGCAGAAAATATCTGGCCATATGTCCAATGAAAATATGTACTGGTAGAGACTGAGGCATGTCAGGAGCGTATAGCTTCGTGAATCGGAAGGATGTCTTGCAGAGCTCGCAATACTTCTTTTGCGAATGCGAGAGCCACTCCATCAAACAATCTTGATGCACATATTTAATACTACCGCTGCACTTGCACGGGTAGAATAATGGTTCCTCGGGAGTTCCTTCACCTCGACATATTCGACAAATGCTAGGGGTAGCATCTTGAGATTGAGAAACATCGTCGGGTCGAGTCGGAGTTCGGTGAAGGCTTTTAGCCTTGGCAATCAAAGCCGGATCTTCCATGACGATAAGAATATTTCGGCGAAGGCGATTCGGATGAAATCGATCGCGCCCACGAGGGGCTTATTATGAGAGTGTTGCTGACAAGAGCATGCGCCGGCCACTGAGTAGTATCCGAGGGGTCTGAATGGAGACAAAAGACCGAGTCGAATATGGAGAACGTGCCGAGGAGCGATTTGGAAGTATGAGACGACTTGGTTGCGGAATTAGAAACGAAGTATTCCGTTCCAATAGTGTAGTTGTTTGGGGGTTTCGCTTCGGGTAGTAAATGCCGTTAATGTCGTCGCAAGAGTTGAGGGCTCAAAGTCAACCAAGTCGATCTAAAGTGTTGGGAGACTGAGAGACGTGGTTGTTAATAATTGCCCTGTCCGTGCTATCGGAGGAGCCAGCGACCGCCACTCCCCACAGTTAACCTACAGTAGACCCAACATGAGGAGGTGCCTGGTTGTCCGTTTCGTCGCGGCGGGTCGGGGCAGAAATATTCCGGGTAATGGAGGACGACTGGAAGAGCAAAAACTCACGTGTCGGCGAGCAAGCGGCTGATGTCATGGCAAGAAAGGCTACGTGATGGGTGAGTCTTTTCTACCGAAACGCTGGAATTTTCTCAAGTAAAGTAAATGCGAAGTATCAGGTTAATATCCGCTGTTGCCATCAAAGCTCTACAGTTGTTTACCAGAGCGATTCAGACCTTAGAACTGGGGCTTCTACCTATAGATGTCACAGTTTCAGGGTAAACATCTCGCGTTGTCCATGTCGCTGTCACATGGGAAACAATTATCGGCAACAGTATATGCAAGCCTGTGCGTACGTGCACTGTGAGCTCTGCATGCAATTGGCAATCTGATGTGAGTAGGTTCGTCGGTGAAGCTTTGACAACTGACAGCCCCCGACACCTCATAATGGTTAGCACACGCTGCGATTGTTCTTGGCAAAGTTTAGAAGCATCTCCTGAGTAGACTCAGGTAAAGCACTATGATTATTCTATGGAATAATCATAATTTCCAGTACCTTATATAAATAGTTTGTTTAATCTTCAGTCATACGTTTTTATCAGTTGAAAGAAAATCAGTAATAATTATGCAGAACAATTCCGGGTTCTTTGTTGTACTCTGCACCCTAGCCATTGTTGACACCTATTCAGCCTCCCTGACGTATTACGTTTGACTTCCTGCTCATATCTATGTATGCGTGTCCGAGATGAGCCAATCATTACGCACACTGCTGTCTCTGACATCAAAGGGTGCCCGGGGTAAAGCAAGCTTATGCGGTTCGCAATGACGTCGCAACCGTGCAACTGTTTCGAAGCTGCAGGAGGAAGCGAACTGCTGGGTGCAGCTTATCTATTCAATGACCGTGAACCGCTAGAGCCTGGTAGGGGGATCGGGATACAGTATGGCGTATGGATGGATGACACCACTACGCAGATGGATTGGCTGTGATGTACGTAGGTGCTAACGATGCAAAGTTAAGATTCCAGACCAAGGCAAGGCAGCTGAAACGACGTCAACCAGTGACTTCAGTTCTCCTCTATTTCCTACCTTATTTCTGTTTTCTCCTCCTAAATACAACACCATCAAAAGCCAAGAGTTTGGCAGATTGATTTTGTCTGCAGTGCCTTAGGTTACTCGTTTCGCCGTCTCGCTTTTGTCTCGAGTCGTGTTGCAGAAGTGCTCCTTATTAACCTTCCACCTGCTTCACTACAGTACAGAGTACAAACTACCCACAGCACACAACCCCCTGCACCTTGTACCGTACCGCACCAGGTAAGCCACCTCAGCTTCGTTCATGCTTCCAAATCCTCCCCAGGCCGAAATTTCTCTGCAACCCTGACCTTCGGCTGATCTGGTTTCTCCTCAAGGTTATTTATTCACCGCAGCGAACCCGGTGCATCTTCCCGCGTAGCTTGTTGCTGGACTCTTGCTACCGTTTGCTTGCCTATCTTGGCTCTCGTTTCTCGCTGTCTTCCATCATCGATTACCTGACCGCAGCGCGCGTCTAGCTCGTCATCATGGCCGAGTCCGCCGGCTCGATCATGAACGGCAACGGCCACATGAATGGCAAGTCCAAAGGAAAGGCTGTCGCTGGCCGCAGAAGACCAATCAAGCAGAGAAGAAGCATTTTGGCATGGACTTTCAGCGTCGTAGCTAGGTATGTCTGCCGTGCGCAACGATGCGCACCATCTTGCCACCGGCTTGATACTTTTTCTACATTCCCCTCTGGCATCAGCGCATCGGAATACCGTCGTGTTTTAGGACCAAGTAAGCTGACCATCCATTTGTTAGACTCGCGACGTGGGCTGCCATCCTTACTGTCCTCTTCCGATGCCCCTCATCTATCGAGGAGTGTAACGAAACCTCTCCCTCAATCTGCGAACCCTATTTTCAGATCAAAAATAGTGTGCAACCTCATATCCAACCGTTCTACGACAACTACGCAGCGCCATATGTCGAGATTGCCCGCCCCTACTACAACACCGTTGACAGCAAGGTCTGGCAGCCTACTCGTGCGTACGCCGTCCGATACGGAGCTCCTTGGGCTGAAAAGGCGCGAGCGCACACTTTGGTCCAGTGGGAGAAGAATGGACAGCCTCAGCTTGTCAAGTACCAGACTCTTGCGCGTGGGCATTATGACAAGTCCGTTGGCCCTTACGTGAACCAAGCCGGCCAAAAGCTCGGCCCATACTACGACATCGCTCGCACCAATGGCTTGCAGGTCTACTACGAATATCTGCAGCCGGGTTATGAGTTTGTCCAACCCTACGCTGCCAAAGGCTATGGTGCCGCTTCCGACTTCACCACCACTACTGCGCTTCCTACTGCTTACTGGACCTGGAACAAGACCTATTCCTTCCTAGATAACAATGTTTGGCCTCACATCCGTGCTGTCTATGTACAGAACGTTGAGCCACAGCTTGTTCGCATTGGCGAACGCTTGGGACGTTACAAGACCAAGGCTAAGCCTATCCAAGACAACTATTCTTCAATGTGAGATACACCCTGTAGCTCCACAACGTCAATACTCTTCCTAACCCTTCGTAGCTACGGAACCGGAACAACCGCTTCGTCCTTCCAGAAGCCTTCTCCTCAGAGTACTACATCTGTTGAACCCTCCTCTCAAGCTCCTGCTGCCACTGAGAGTCATGAATCTGGTGTCGAGTCTGCTTCTACAGAATACATCAACCCTGTGCAGGCCCCTCCTGCCTCAGAAAATGAGAGCGAGCAGCGACGCAAGGCCCGAGAGATGGTGGCCCAGGACCTGGAATCCTGGCAAACCAAGTTTGCTACTCAAGCTGATGAGGGTGCCACTGACCTAGAAGAGCGTGTTGATGAGATTGCCAAGCGCATGATCGAGGAAAATGTCAACATCAATGGCAAGCAGCTCTATGACGACCTTGAAGCCACGATTGATCAGGAACTTAAGAGTCTGCGAACCAAGATCTCATCTCTTGCTGGATCCAACGGAGACAGCGCTGACGTGAACGAAAAGATTGTTTCCGCGGTGCGATCCTCTGGTATGGCCATCAAGCAAAAGGCCCAGGCCATCCGCCAATGGCGTCAAACCTATGACAAGGAGCTCCAGGAGACTGTTGTCACTGTTGCCGATGTTCATTTCAAAGTGCTGGACGAGACTAGAAACCTCGCTCTGCAACAGATCGGTATGAGGTGGGCATGGACTGATGCTATCACCTACAAGGACTGGGCCAAATACCATGAGCTCAAGGCTACGCTCAACGAGTGGACTGAGCAGCTCAAGCAATTGATTGTTACGCATCCGACTCTCCTTGAGGCCCAGGATGCCGCCGCACGAGTTGAGGACGAGGGAATGGAAATTGCCTCTGCGGCCGCCAAAGAGCTGGCTCGGCTTAAGGAGGTTGCCCGCTGGAAGGTGTCTGCCGGAGACTCATCAGACAATTTCGCGAGCGATGCCATGAAGCTTGCCGCTGAGCAAGCTATTGCGGCAAAGGAAGCTGACGAACAGACACCAGCTGAGGACGGCAATGCAACTTCCAGCCTTTCGGAAGCCGTTGAAGAAGCTACATCACAGGTTTTTGAAGTTGAGCAAGAGTTGGAAGACTATGTCGCTTCGATCGCCGAGCCTGTCCAGGAGGAAGCCTCTGAAATTGCCGACTCTGCCAGAGAAAGCATGGCCAGTGCCTCGTCCGTTATTGATGAGCCTAACGTAATTGAGAAGGCTACTTCAGCCGTATCCAGCAGTGTCGAGTCCATTGCTAGCGACGCCTCCAGCTTTTCTTCCGAAGGAGAGGAGAGTGCCAGCAGTATCGCAGACGATGCCTCGGAAACTGTTGAGTCGCTGTCGAAAACAGCCTCGGAGGCTGCCACCGACGTTGTCGAACAAGTGTCAAGCGAACTCTCAGAAGCGATCGAGTCAGCCACCAATGTCCCAGAGTCTGATGACAGCAGTATGTCGAACCCCCTTACCTCGGAAGCATCTGAAGTGCTTATCGGTGACACCTATTCGATAGTCAGCAACGGTAGTGAAGAGCCCCTTGCAGTCGGTGAGAAAGAGCCACTCGTCGAAATCGAAGAGGACCCTGTGATGCATCGTGACGAGACCCCTCTGTCTGACCAACACGATCATATCAAACCTGTCTTCCTCGGCGCTGCGGCTCAAGAAGTCCCTCATCGACAGATCGTCCTCGAAGATTACGTAGACACAGATGCTATTGCTGGTGCCACCGATGCCGCGCAATCAGTTTACAACAACGCTGTGTCTCGTGCCTCTGAGCAATACTCAAGCGCTCTCTCAGTCGTCTCGGCCCAGATCTACGGAACCCCTAAGCCAGTTCACGAGCAGCTACTGTCCTCGGTCTCTTCTTCCTACAACGAGGCAGTTTCAGCTGCTGGTGACCAATTTGACAAGGCTAAGCAAGCTGCTACCACAGCCGCTTCACAGCTCCCTGCTACTACTACCGTCCCCAACTGGCTCGATTGGGAGAGGATCGAATCGATTGCGTCTCAAAGACTTAACGAAGGCCGACTGTGGGCCGAGATTCAGTACCAAAGTGCTCTCATTGCAGCGGGGCTTGCCACGGCTACTCCCTCATCGCTGCCCGAGAAATACCTCGAACAGGCGAAGCTTAACTATTATGCTGGCCTCGGCCTTGCACAAGAGCGATATTCTAACTTCATGGCTGGTGTGACATCTGGTCTCTCATCCTTGACCGCCACCCCTACTCCCACCGACCTTGCCGGATCTGCCTCCTCTGTTGCTTCTGTAGCCCGAGAGTCAGCTGCTTCTGCCGCTCAGGCTGCCCGAGATTCGGCTGCTTCTGCTGCCCAGGCTGCTGGTGACGCGGCTGGATCTGCCTATTCAGCTGCTGGTGATACTGTCAAGTCAGCTGCTCAAGCTGTGGATGACTCGGTCTCCTCGGTTGTTGATGCAGCCAGTGAGCAAATTTCAAGCGCTGGTCTGGCCATTGGTGATTCTTGGAACAACATCGTTGAGCAGATCAGTGGCCAAGTTTACGGCGAGCCCACGCAGATTGCCTGGTACGAGCACGTCTGGGGCGATGCTAGCTCATACGCGTCCAAGGCTACCGACGCTGCTGCTGACAAGGCATCTCTCGCCTCTGAAGCAGCAGCTGCATCCGCTGTTACTGCCTCGGCTGAGGCACTTAAGCAGTACGAATCTGTGAGCGAGCTTGTAAGTGAGCTCATCAGCGGCAAGGAACCATCTTTCACCGAGAGCGTTCTGGCCCGGTTCCAGAAGGCTTATGCCACTGCCGCCGCCAACGCTGAAAGCCTCAGAAGCCAAGCTAACGAAGCTGCCGCGTCTGTGGGCGACAAGGTTGGCAGTGCAGCCAGTGAGGCTACCGAAGCCGTCAAGGAAACTTTCCAGCGTGGGAAGGATGAGCTGTAAGCGGAATGACCCGACCAGGAAGAACATTCTGTGGACGATACCCTAGATGAAATTAACGATCGTTTAATGCCATGGATGATGCGGAGGGAACTACAAGAATGAACCGAGCAGAAGGTGGAAAAGGTGCAGGGCACGAACAAGAATAAGGACAAGGGGTTGGTGCGTTTGATGGGATTTGGATCTCATTTGTGTTTAAGGATGTCCGGCTATTATGTATTTTTATGATTGCTAGCACTAATTAAGATGCATTCAATGCGTTATCGGAGCCGCTTTGTGCATTAGGTCTACTCTATCGATGCTTCGTCATCCCAGTTTAGGGGGGCATAGAACCAAGATACTTCTATGACTGGACCGCAACAACTACAGATTACATCGTATAAGCCCCAGCTTAATATCGGTATTGTTATAAGGTATAGGTATTATATACATCTTTATAATATCTATTCTCAAGAACATCACATTCAACGACCTCTCGATTATATATGTACGAGTTGGAAAGTTTACTGCGGACCATTTAAGTCTATCTAAACCTCGGGGTAACAAAATCAGAGAAGGCCCCTAATTCATTCACATCACTATAAACAGAAAAGCGAGACCGCCAGTTAGAGACCAAAAGTTTCTATCAACCGTGTAAGAGCCATTAGAAAAGCAAGATAGCACCACCCCGTGTTTCCCATTGGTCCCGTATATCGAAGCCAAAGCGTTATAGCCCCATTCTCCCATCGTGCTCGTAATGCCTCCCCATCAAGCATTCGTTGCAATGTTCGTTTAACCCGCCCGTTTCAAACCCATTCTACGTCAGAGGCGAAGTAGTCCTCGATCTGCATGCTTGCTCTTTGGCCGAAAGGCGGCATGTCCACGTCCAGGGCTGCCACTTGGGCCCATTCTACGTTGTCCTCTGCTGGGGCGATGGAGAGTTCGGCGGCGGCGTGGTCCAGAACTTGGGTCATGAAGGAGTCTTGGGGGAAGAAGGCTTGTTCGTAACGGTTGAGTTCTTCCTCGCCCATGAGCATGTCTTCGTTGTCGAGAGGGAATTCAGTATCGGATAGCAGTTCTTCTTCTCCGATGATGAGCTCGTCGTAGTTGAGGAGCAAAGATCCATCGACAAGCATCTCTTTGGTGCAGAGTGTGGCGTCTTGGCTGCTGTTGTCTTCCGCTTGGAGAGTGACGATACCGGGCTTGACCTCTGCCTCCGCGCACGCCAACTGCTGCATAACCGAACTCTCAAACTCTTCTTCAGAAGGCTGTGGTTCATGGGGCATGTAGCATGCCTCGGGTAGGTTATCGTTAGGCCAGGGCTTCCTCTCGATCAGTTCGTCGGGAATGTCGTGTGGGATCCAGCAGTCTCTGTTGGAGAAGTGCGCAAGTCGACATCTCTCGATGGTCCAAACCCCCGGGTCTAAATCAACGGGATGACCGCAGCCGGGATGGACGTATCGAACCGGCTTGCACATTGTGACCTGAATAATATCACCAGTCTCAGCCCTCGGCATATCATCCACCGGTGAAAACAATAACTTACCGCACCGTCGACTTCAACACGATACCAGGAATGTAGGTAGAAGGAAAAGCTCTGGAAGGTCTCCCACGATCGAAATATATTCCTCTCTGCATGGGAGAATCATTGCGGTTTGTTAGACGCTTCGTTGTAGTCAAAGGCGCCGGCTTATTTGCCGTTTACACAGCATCACCTATTGACACCGGCGGGAACGGTCAAAGAGATACAACGATCGAGGGCAGGAATCAAACGGCGACGCACATCAAAAGACACCCGATTTATGCACTGATGGTTGCAAACAGAGATCAAGGAGTCCAATGGATAGAAAGTAGTGGGATGGGCTTTATAAGTTACCCTTGACCAGTGCCTCTCATCACTTGTTTAACGAAGTATAGCATTCTGAGATTGACGGTTCTGCCTGAATTATATCTTAGCTACTGTCACATGGCTCTCACCAGACATCGATGAAGCATTTGAGGAAATTGTGCACTTCTCTCTCAGCATATGTCAACGATTGTGAAGCAACGTGTGAAGCTGATCTCAACATTAGAGTACAGGAGATTAAGCAATTATCCGGCACAACCCTACAGAAGTTTCTTAATGGGACAGTATGCAGGTGCAGATGAAGAAGATGTCATTTATTGCTAGGAAGAAACCACCTCTTAGTGAAAGAAGAGAGATTAAGCACAGTCAGGGTAGCAAGGAATAGACAGAGAGAGGGCGATGTAAGATGAATGCATCATGGTAGACAACTGGTAAGCCTAAATAATTAAAAGACAAAACCAAAAGCACAGATGGCAAGAATTCTTCCTTCCCATCATAGCTTAGATCCTCCTGTCCGATCTCTAACATTAGTTGAGACCGCCTTATCTTCAAGTTGTAAGTTCACAATAAGCACAAGGGCAGACACAGACGTCACTTTGTAAATATAGATAGGTTTTTGATGAATATCCTTCTCACATCATTTTATTCTCAAGTATAAGCCTAGGTTGAATTGCTTATACAACGTTCACCGCAAGCGCATTCCTGAGGCCATCGTTATATCTTGTGAAAGGAATCGCCATTGTAAATGCCGCCCAAAAATCAACCCTAAACCAGTAACTCCTAGATATCGAACCCCATTCCGGTACTAATGCGCCCGAAGTTTTGTTTGTTCCCATCCAATACCCAATGCCTTTAGATACAACCGAGTCTAACTTATATAAACGACTATTGGTCGCAATCAGAATACTCCCGCTACCATTCGAAATAATGAAAACCAATTGTGAACAGGGTGAGAAGATAAAACGGTGTTTGCCACTGCCAACGCTGCTTTGGGATATCATAAACGTTTTTGAAATAAAGAACTTGGTGTTCATGAAGGTGTGCCGCGCTCTTCAACACGCTCACCCTCAAAGCTGTACAAGCGGACCTCACCATCTTCACTACCACTTGCCATGCGGCTGTCGCTAAGACCAACACAGGTAACAGGGCCGGCATGGCCAGTGAAGCTGCGCTCACACTTTCCAGAGCGAGGCTCCCAGATCTTAGTCATCGAGTCATTAGCGCCTGTGACTACACGGAGAGTGTCGCCGACAAGACCCCAGATACCCTCAACATGACCAAACATGCTGCGAATACACTTGCCATTGGTGGTGTCCCACAGGCGGACAGTGTTGTCCAATCCACCAGTGAGCATGAAGCGCGGTGGTAGTGGCCGGTCGGGATCAGATGCGAAACCCGATCCATATGATGCCCGAACATCAGCATGTTGTTCGGAAGCTGCTGCAGGCGGAGTGTTGCTTCGGCTGCTCGACACGGATGCGGTGTCCGTGGTGTCCAAATGGGGCATCTCGTCCGGCTCGAAGTCTGCAGGCATTAACAGAACCTGCTGAACCTGGCCAACATGACCAAGGAACGTCTTGATGCATTGCTTTGAGTCGATGTCCCAAATTTTGACCGAAAGATCGTCCGATGCGGAAAAGACAACACGGGAGGGCGAGTCAATGCGCACGTGGTTGACCCAGTCAGTATGGCCTCGGAGACAAAATGTTTGTTTAGTATTGAAGCTAAACACCTTGATCGTCTTATCAATGGAGCCAGATGCCAAAGTACAGCCATCGTAATGAACTGATAGGACACCCTCGGTGTGACATTGGAGCGTACTTAGACACTCTCCCGTCTGCCAATTCCAGATCTTGATGGTCTTGTCAAAACTACCACTGATCAATTTGGAATCGTCGAATTGAAGGGTGCGAACGGCCGATGTGTGGCCTCGTAATGTACGTATCACTTCCCCAGTCTCGATGTTCCAGATCTTGATTGTGGTGTCGTAAGATCCAGTCGCAAGGATATTGTCGTCAAACTGGAGACATGTTACACCATTCTCGTGACCTTTAAATGTCTTGATGGAGCAGCGACCAGTCTTCCAGTTATACCCCACCTTGAACCGGTCGCGATAAACATCTTTCCAAGGTCGAAACTTGCGCTCCTGCTCAAGCTGTTGTCGCGACTTGCTCCCGCTATTCGCCCTGGAGCGTTTAGTGATTCGATCTTCATGTTCGTGTTCGTCGTCTGCTTGGCGTTTTCTTGATTCGCTCGCTTGTGTCTCAGCCTCGTCGTCGATCTCAACCACATCGGCGGCATTCGGTTGTCGGTGAACTTGTTGATGCCGGTTCCATGCCATGAGTTTTTTTCTTTCGAGCAGGGGCAGGCCCCAGCCGCACTTGGTGCATTTGCGGTCAATGTGTTGTTCGCACATGCGATGCCACACCACATCGTCATCGGCAAGGTTTCTCCATCGACGGCTGACCTGAGCGGCCTTGCAGAGGGAGACTGTGTCGAGGTAGGATAGGATTTTGTAGGATAGTTCGGTGGGAAGGGCGGCGAGAAAATCGATCTTGAGTTGCTCCTGGACCTCGCGCGACACGGTGGAGAGTTGGGGGAAGCAACATTGGGTGATTATACCCTGCAGCATCAACTCGCGATGTTTTGATGGGGCAGCGGAGAAAAGAGACCAGACGTGGGTAATGGCCTCTTGGTCGGCGGATGAAAGACTGTTAAGTTCCTAAGGTCGAAGTTAGCACGAAAATACCACAACGGTCGGCAAGAGGTGATCGAGCTGGCAATATTGAAGTTTGAGATGAAGAGACTGGAACTCACACTTTGAATGAAGCCCATCTTAGACTCGTCGGCAGCGCGTCGACATTTTGAATCAGGTCGGTGACGGTAGCAAAATTTGCTGTTAGGGTCTTTCTTTCGAATAGCGGTCGTATCGTTGGAGTTTGGAGATAGAGACATGGCCGTCTTGGCCTTGCCAAAGGGTGCATAGAGGCCGGGAATGTGTTCCTTGAGGAAGGGGCTGACAGTCTTGCCCACCAGTTCAGAAGGCATCTTGACGAGACGTGGATTGATTTCTTGATCGGATCGGTGGCGGTCACAATTGTTTTTGGAGGGCTGGTGTTGAGAGTTGTCGTCGAGTTGTTGTTCGGAGTCAAAGCTGAAGTCGATGACTTTTAGAGAGCCACCATTGGTAGCAGGAGGAAGAGATGACGAGGTTGAGATGAGTTCTGTGGACGGCACAGGAGCATGGCGATGTATAGAATCTGTTATTGGAGCCGGAGCAGGACGAGATGCAGAAGATGAAGTAGGCATAGAAGAATGAGATAGAGTTGAGTGTCCGGGGTTTGCGATGGTGTCGGAGGAGGGCCGATGGCCGTTGACGAGCGAGGGGCTTTCCATGGCGCAGAGGTATGTACTGTACTGGCAATCAAAGCAAGGCCCTGCGAGATTGGAGTCGCGTAATGAGATGGCTAGATATCGTAACTCCCGGCTGCGTCTGGGGAAGAGTGGCTGTCAACTCCTGGAAGGGATCTGAGGCGAAGTGACTGGCGGATGGCGTGCTGAGCCTTGAAGCGCTATGTCCAGCACGAGCTGGTGGCCCACCTTGAAAGACTCAGGACCCCAGTCAGCGACTATGCGACAACAGAAGACGCTGATCGGATTGTGGAAGGAGGTGAGACGGGCCGTGATTTGCTGTTTTGTCTCCGAAGGCTGTCTAGAGGATTCAGGTCGGCCGATTGTACTGTAATGAACGTGGACGCCAAAGTTTTGTGGTGTGAAGGATGTAAGTGGGAATGGAAGGTGACGTTTGGTGGAGGCAAAGCAATCAACCTTGAGAGGAAGGGTTAGTTCGGGTCGTGGGGGATGGCCCCTCTTCTTTCCGGTTGGTAAAATTCCCATTCTGCAACACCCGAAGCAAATGGCGGGGGAATTGACAGGGAAAGATGGCTCCTTGGCTGCTTAGTCCTGCTGCTTTCTGCTTCCTCAACGCACTAACTAAGACGAACATTGACTCCATTTGTCTCTAGGTTAAGCTCGATACTGCCAACGCATGTTGGTGTTATTTCGTATCATGGACCATCACTTATCTCTCCGAGCTTCCCCTTCAGTGAGTCTTCCGTACCTTTTGTGTGACCGTGTCTTCCTTCTCGACAGGGCTTATCGCTAGCCAACATGTCTGGGCAACCCTCGACAGCTTGGCCGCACTGATTTGAGCCCTGGAGTTGTCTGGCTTGCTCATTTCAGTTCATTCGCCTCACAAGAAGCTCTTTGAAATTTGGTACCCAAATGGCGTTATCAGCGACCGATCGGCCGAAATAAGGCTAATAAGCTGACGGGGCTTTAAGAGTGGAGCTTCGACACGGCAATCGGTCGGTGTGTAAAATAAAAAGTCAAACATTGGCGGCTCTGCTGAGAGATACATATTCGTGACATTCGCCACTTGAACTCCCTCTATCAATATCGATTCGGTGACGATAACGTAGATCTTGACGAGTAGCAACGATAAGCTTTTCTCAGGAACACAACAGCCCGCTCTTTGCGCCTTAGTTTCTGCCAAGTCATGCACCAAAATGGGGAATGGTGCTGGACCTCACTAACGGCACAGAGCTGTTGTTATTCTGGCTTTTTAGATGCAATCCACCTCATCATGTTGACTTGCAGCACAACTTTTCTGCTGCTCGGCAGATAGACAGGAAACAGGAAATGGATCCTCGAGTGCCGCGGTTGTTACATAACAAAGACCCCATCGTTATAATTCTCACTCAAATTGAAAGTCTCCTCTTTTTTACTCTGTAGATTTGTCACGATTAGTTACATGTGGATTCCATGCTTGTCAAATACCACGTTGAAACCATGAAACAGCGTTTATCTGTTGTTCTAGAACTCGCCACTCGAGACGATGTAATTTTCAGTTGGCCCTTTCTCGGCCGATATCTATATATCTTTGTCATCACGGGTCAGTCGCCATTCCGATACCCCGAGTCGAGTCATCCTTAATCTAATAGGTTGTCAGTCTAGTAAACAATCACACAATAGAGGATGTTTTTCGTGACTCACAATCTCTGTATTCTGCGCGATTGGCTTTTCTTCGACTTGCTATTAATAAGCCGAGTGTCTGATTACATGGGCAGTTCGAAGCCTGATTGCTCACTTGGTTCTCTGAGCACATCATCACAGGTACAGTCATGGCACTGAACTGTAATCATAAGCACAGCAAGCATAGCAATCAAGATGCCAGCTCACGTGGGAACCCTCTTGAACTCCGTTCCATTTACATGGTCATATCTAACTTTTTGTTCTGGTCCCCGTGAACAATCAAAGGCTCGTTTCCGTAATGGAACTCAAAGGCAGTTAACAATGTACTTGCTATCGAGGATCACCAATATCCTGGTTTATCTATCACATGTTCAAAGGACAGGTTTCGCACAGATCGCAGGGCGCGCTCAGACCAGAAGGTCATCTAAAAGCCTTGTAGTCATGTTCTAAAAAGACTTGCGACATTCTATGTCGATGTGGTGAAATAAAATTTAAAAAAAAGCAAATCTTCCATCCCGTCAGAGCTTCTGATTGGATGTTCGAGTCGCCGTGTAAAGGACGAAGTTACCTATACAGCCTAAAATGAAATGGTTGGACATCTGCTATTTTGTATTCATGCTTCAGCAGGGCGCAACGTTGTGGTCGGGGTCGTCCCGACTCTTGTATGTACAGTCTCTATGCTTTGGTGGTGACGATTGCATGGAGGTTGATATCCCCCTGCCTTACATCTTGCATAAAAGCCATTCGACACATCATCGAAATGACAGGTCTACAGATAATGCAGTCAGATATTAGACATAGCTGACCACTGCGAAGCTTGAGAAGCTGACCTGCATCCTCACTAGATCAGCATACCAGCTCGGCGAAACGACGTTTTGCAGCTGTGTCACATACAACATATATTCTTTGTGCATTTCGTTGCTACAACAACAATAGTCGGTGAGATGGCCGAGTTGGTTATGGCGCCAGGTTAAGGTTAACCTTAACACCAATTTCCTGGTGGAGCAATCCTCCTGGGTTCGAGTCCCAGTCTCATCATAGAATTCTTTTTTGGCGTTTTTCTTCCCCTGATCTAATCATACATCATATACGAATCGACACCTTTTTGATAAAAGGATTGAATTTTCTTCTTCTTTGATCAAGTCTTTCGTACAGACTCTGGGCAAAGCAACTAATAAATATGTGTTGGTCGTTGAGCTATCATCTCCCCCCTCAGCCCTCCCTTCCCAACACTCCCACAACTCTATGACTTCATCCATGATACAATCGTGTATGCAGAGCCGCACCGAGATTAACTGTTGGGTCTTTAATTTGCTTGTTTCGCAGATCCCTATTCCAGCTTCCACTAACGATCGTCCGGCCTACAAGAGCACTGACCTCGATGTAAAGACTAGCAGCAACTCAGTCAGCATCATCGATTGTTGATGCGGTTCACGAGAAGTCGGCTATTGTCTCATCAACGACATCCAAGATCGAACTCAGCCCCTCTGAAAATATCACTTAACGCGTCGCTTCCCTGTCAATCGTGAATCTCCCGCGCGTTGAGACTCGCCACTTGCATCACAATCTCCCAGCCACGCGCTGACTTATCTTAGTTTCCATGCGATTAAGCTCTCGGATCGTAGATCGCCCCTGTTTAATTGAGAGATCGGGAGCACTAGAGATCGGGTGCGGAAGTGCTTGCAGCTGGGCTAGCAGTGAGCTGTGCTGTTGGTCCTTGAAAGATGATTCATTGAATCGACAATCGGTCCATGTCGTCATGGATAGCTGTAGGTCATGATGAACACTTGTGCTCAGTAAAGAACAAGTGTGGTCGTTGAAGTATAGAGCTGAAATGTATAAGATGGGTGGTCTTCGCGGGTGAGAAGAGAAGTTGTTCCTCATCACACTCAAGCTCTACTTCCATCTGCTACTTACAACTTTAACCACAACCGTCTCCTCAAATCATACAATCAACAAACAACATGTCTTCCAACGGTGTCCAAGATGCTCCTTCCGGTGACTACCAGGAGGATTCTTACGTTTCCCGCCCTGGCCAGAAGGAGCAGCCTGTTCCTGTGCAATCCGACTCCGATCGAGTTGATGACCCCATCGACGCTGAACAGGCCGACACTGACGCCCAGCTCGGTATGCCTAAGTCCCACTCTTTGCCATGAGGCAATATCTAACAGATTGGCAGAGCGCGACGACAAGGATGCTATCGACGAGAGCAACATCATCGAGGAACGTACTCGAGGTGCTACCCAGCCCGGAGGTACTTACACAGAGCCCGGTGATGAGGAGGGCCTTCCTTCTGACAATGGCCGAAGCTCCACCTACTAAAAGGATTTCTGAAGAGTGAAAGCGTTCTGTTCATAATGAATCTGGCTTTATAATAGATGTTTTGAAATGGAATGAATGCCTATAAATTGCTGAACGGTCCCATGTGTTAGTGACCATGCACGTTATCTGTTTAAACACCTTTTGACACGATCATGCAAAAACACCAGTTGCTTATGATTCGTACCAATAAGTCGTAAAGTGGTTACATACCATCTCGTGAGTCCTGTTTGGCAACCTTACCTACGTCTAAAACTCTGTTGTTTTGCCATTGAGTGGTCAAGATGTAGCCAGTGCAGAAAATATTCTTAGAATGTCCCAACTTGAGACAGATTTCAATGCCTCATCAAATAAGATGATAGTCTTACACCTCCAGAAGTGATGTATCTTTTGTCAATCGGCTAGCTAACCATATCTTTATACATTTGGTGAGTTTCGGCTTCAACAAATAACAAGGTAGACGCATGGATGTGAGTGGTTGGGGTACAGCTTAAGATTCAGAAATTTCGAGTGTAGGAAACAGAACCGTCTTAGGCAGAGAGTTGATCAAAGTACTAGGAAAGAGTAAAAGCAAGGAAACCAATACTACAAGTAATATTCCCACAAAGCATATACGCATCGAGATGAAGATTCAGGGTAGGCCCCACGAGAATGACAAGATCCCCCCGCCACCGGGACCACAACGGAAAGCCCCACTCACCCGCATCGAAAATCTCGTTCGTTAAGCGGCCAGAAAAGGTACAGTACTACGCGATAGCTGCACCTTTCTCTTACATCTATCATTATACTTGTCGCAACAGATGCAAACATGGCGGCAGATAACGAAGCTCCTGCCGCGAGCGGCACCAATGACTCTCGTCCGTCGGGCGACTCTAACGCCTCTAACAATAATAACTCTGGCAACCGTCGCAACCCGCGCCATGACCATCGAAAGCCTGGCAAGGGACGAACAGAGAAAGGACGCGGAGAATGGGGGTAAGTTTCACCTCAAACAATGAATTGAGTACAGTCGCCAACGGCGCTAACTAGATATTAGTCGTGAGAAGGGCGACAAGCGCAAGAAGAATGACGAGTTCAAGGAATTCAAGCGTCGCAAACTGAACAAGCAGGGCGATTCTGCAGATGCCGATTCAAGCAACAACCCTTTCTCCAAGGACGAAATTGCTGCCGAGGAACGACGACCCAAGCGAAAGGTTGCTGTCATGATTGGATATGCAGGCACTGGTTACAAGGGTATGCAAGTCAATGGCAACGAGAAGACTATTGAGGCCGATTTGTTCAAGGCCTTCGTCGCTGCTGGCGCTATTTCCAAGGCCAATGCCGACGATCCTAAGAAATCAAGTCTTGTTCGATGCGCTCGAACGGATAAGGGTGTGCACGCAGCCGGCAACGTCATCAGTTTGAAGCTCATCATTGAGGACGAGGATATTGTTGAGAAGATCAACGCCGAGCTGCCCGAGCAGATTCGAATCTGGGGCATCCAGCGAACAAACAATGCCTTCAGCTGTTACCAGACTTGCGACTCAAGATGGTATGAGTACCTTATGCCCAGTTACTGTCTTCTGCCTCCTCACCCCGAGACATTCCTGGGCCGAAAGTTGGTTGAACTAGCCAAGGAGCATGGTGTCGAGGATGAGCTGACTGCGAGAATGGAGGATGTCAAGGATTTCTGGACCGAAGTGGAAGAGAAGGAGATCAAGCCTATACTGGCCCGGTTAGACCCCGAGACCAAGGCTGCTGTGTTGGAGCGAGTTCATGTTGTGGACGATGAAGAAACTGCTGCACGGAAGCAGGCTGAGAAACAGACCGAGGAAAGCGCGCCAACGGAGGAGATGCCCGATGCCGAAACCACTGGTGGAGAGGCTGCCGAGCAGCCCGCAGAGTCTGAGGCTCAGCAACCTGGCGTTACTCTGGAGAGCCACAAGCCTAAGAACCGCGAGCTTGGCCCAGTCGATTTCGCCCTCCGGGATATCAAGGCAGCCTATGTTGCCGCCAAGCGACGATACCGTGTCAGCACCGAGCGTCTGAACCGCCTTCAGGAGGCTCTCGACAAGTACAACGGCACAAAGAACTTCCATAACTACACTGTTCAAAAGTCGTTCTTTGATGCTTCAGCTAAGCGACACATCAAGTCATTCAACGTCAACCCCAATCCAATTATCATTAACGACACAGAATGGCTATCTCTCAAGGTTCATGGACAGAGCTTCATGATGCACCAGATTCGCAAGATGGTCGGCCTCGCCAGTTTGATAGTTCGATGCGGTACACCTATGGTGCGTATCGACGAAAGCTACCGTAACCAGAAAATGGCCATCCCCAAAGCCCCTGGTCTTGGATTGCTGCTCGAGCGCCCCGTCTTCCACAACTACAACCGAAAGGCGACTGAGTCACTAGGAAAGGAGGCGATCGACTTTGGAAACTACGAGGAGAAGATCCTAGCTTTCAAAGACAAGCAGATCTACTCTCGTATCTTCAGTGTGGAGGAGAAGGATAACTCGTAAGTACTGACGTATGCTGGTGTCGACAACGCTAATAGAACCACGCAGTTTCCACATGTTCTTCAACCAGATCGACCAGTTCAAGACGAATCACTTCTTGTGGCTTACGGCTGGCGGTATGAAGGCTGCCGAGATCGCAAGGGACACCACAGGTGAAAAGGTGCAGCAGGATGTTGATAAGCAGCTCGGTGATGAGGATGAGGAAGACCCCGAGGGCGGTGAGGGTTAGAGCGTGTAACATTATAAGCTGGATAGAGTTAGGCTTTGATAGAGTTTGTCTTAGAGGAAGCATTGTTTCATCATGAAAATGTTAACGGATCTTTCGGAGAGGCTTTCCACCATTGCAGTTGTTCCAAGTGTGGTTGCAGCATTACTTACACTGCTTTCATGTCTTAGATCCAAGCTTGAATTGATTTGAAATCATACAGAGTTGCAGGTGCGTGTGCTCGGAAACGCCGTGTTACTAAGTTACCTCATGACTTTTAATCGTATCAAGCTATGAAGCACAAGACGCCGTGTGAGTGATGTGGATTTCCCTTTTTGAGCGACTCAAGGTGAGCCTGGCCTCGGGGACAGAGACTGGATTTTAGTGGGGTCGCGTCTAGTCTGGTGAGGCCCGTTGTAACGTGGATACCTGAGGCAGATAGAAGCAAGCAGCGCTAGTAGCGCACGGACCGCGCACAAATGGCAAAGGGTTTGGAAACCCCAATTTAGCGACCCTCTCGAATTGCCCAGCTAAAAATTAACATCGGGCTTCGCAACAGCATCAACTTCGTCGTCGTCAATCACGTAGTCGCACCAACCGTCAAGATGAGCGCCCAGGCCCTTAACAAGATCGCTGCCAACAGCCCCTCGAGGCAGAACCCCTCCGAGCTCGAGTCGAGCATCGCCCAGGCTCTCTTCGACCTCGAGTCCAACACCTCCGACCTCAAGGTTGCCCTGCGACCTCTGCAGTTCGTCTCTGCCCGTGAGGTGAGAACACCGTGAAATACATTCCGAACCTAGGTACTCGTCTCGAGAAATCCTGTTCCCACACAAGAAGATTGTCTTGCAATGGCATCGTGTCCACTCCGTCCCCCGACCGCGCAAGCTTCCACGTCGAGAAGATTTCGAAGATATAATCTTTCGAGAGATAATTGACATGAAGGCGCAATCCCCGTGTCGTCGGGGCGGAGGCGTGCCCGGCCGGAGTATCATTGACTTTTGTGGAACAGGACGGGAAGCGGTCCAAGGTTTCGTCCTGGAGCTCGCATGCTGACTTGGGATCTTGATTAGATCGAGGTTGGCCACGGCAAGAAGGCTATTGTCATCTTTGTCCCCGTCCCTTCCCTGCAGGGCTTCCACCGCGTCCAGCAGCGGTAAGATATCCCCCCTTGTAAGCCAAAGGCCTTGGCACTAATTATCATATAGCCTCACCCGTGAGCTCGAGAAGAAGTTCTCCGACCGCCATGTCCTGATCCTCGCCTCGCGCCGCATCTTGCCCCGCCCCAAGCGATCCGCCCGCTCCCGCAACACCCAGAAGCAGAAGCGTCCCCGTTCGCGAACTCTCACTGCTGTCCACGACGCTATCCTCGAGGATCTCACCTACCCCGTCGAGATCGTCGGCAAGCGCGTCCGCACCAAGGAGGACGGCTCCAAGACCCTTAAGGTCATCCTTGACGAGAAGGAGCGTGGTGGTGTTGACTACCGCCTCGACACCTACTCTGAGGTCTACCGACGCTTGACAGGCCGCAACGTCAACTTCGAGTTCCCTCAGAGCGGTCCCGCTGACTACTAAGTCTGCGTTGCTTCGAGATGAATAGAAGATAACTATTTCCCTCAAATTCCAAGGGCTGGGAGTGCTTTTAACATTGTTGGTTGGTCAAAAAAGGGGCTTGGCGTCTTAAGAGAGTAGCTTGATAAATGGTACAAGCTGCGTATGATTTGACAAGACAACTTAAACACTTCTTCCGTCCATGAACTCGTCCAATTATCTGGGTATCTAGATCTATGTGTCTCATGTGCATGTCTATTCTATCTTAATCGTGACTGATGCGGCCAACTCCTAACACACACCAATAGGCCAGCTCTCGCTTCTCCTGAGCATCTTTTTCCTTACCAGGTGCCGCGCCGACGTCTTGCTGGGAGTCAGGCTCCCACTCCATCCTTACAAACATAGGTATCTCCAGGATATCCTCGTCCTCCTTCAACGGGCTCTTGTCCGCCTGATGGTCAAGTCGTAGTGAAGCGGGAACCACTTCCAAGATGATACTCACCCAGTTGCGCCCTCGCTCCCAAATCTTACCAGCTTCAGGCTGACCACTGCTCTCTTCACCCTTTCGCTTCTTGTCCCGATCGTCGTCTTTCAGAGCATCATCCCACATATCTGTGTTAGCATCAACGTCAAACTGCGGACACAGAATGGTGACTTTGCTGGAGAATCTGCCAGGCGTGCTGTTTGGCGTGGCAAGCGTGACCTTGATGCCGTCAAACAAGGGGTTCTTGAAAGTTATAATGTAGTGGTGCGGAGTGAGAGGCTTGAGAGGACGCTCTTCCTGGTTCTGAGGGCGCTGTGTGGTAGGAACAGGCCCGGCTGTCGGGTTAAGAGGCCGGATGGTGATGGTAGGGATGTAGGATTTTGCGACAAGTTTGATCTTGAAACGTGTTGACGTGACCTTGTTCTCCGGCTTGGAGATGATGTGTCGGCATACGGAGCAACGTTTAGAGCGTTTCGTTCGGAGGAGATATGGTACAGGTCGTAATCCGTCCTGGAATCTCTGAACCTCTGCTTGTTGAAGATTCTGTTCTATAGAGGCCGTCGTGTCCCAGCCCCCTTGGTGTAGTTTTTTGATCTCCGCAGATTCATCCAGATCGGCTACCTTGAGACCTTCCTCTGTCGTCAGAGCCTCACGCATCACGTCTGAAGGGCCATTGCGCTTGCGGGCATGGCCGTGGCCGGTGTACATAGCCATGATGCGAGTCAACGCAGCAGGAGATCCAAAGCCAACATTTTCATTGAGCATGGACGCACCGCTCAAAGAAGCGTTGGTGTCTGCAAGTTGCGTCTGGTAGAATGACTTCAGGTTGGCATACTGCAGGTCTGTATCAACGTCGCTGTCGGCCGGGGGCGGCTCATCTGGGTTCTCCTTGCGGCGCTCCTTGAACTCTCTAGCTGTGAGCTTGAGATCGCCGCCGTTGTTGATCTTCGAGAGCTGCGAGTGTACACCGCTGGGTCTGTCAAAGTCGATTCCTATCTCGGTCGAGGCCCAGTTGCAGTACTGGCAGTACAGGGCATACGGGCCGCCGTGATGCGACGAGGGGTCTGTACCCAATTGTGACGCATCCGTAGGGGCCAAGGCCATAACCTGCAGAGGACCGATGCATACAGGGCATTGGTAGCAGCTTCGAGTGCATCTGAAGGCGCATAAAGTCAGGTTACATGTTGAATAATTTCCCTAGGCTGATTATACCTGTTACCCTCGCTCCGCAAGTTACTGCTGGGAACCTCAAAGAGACAATTGGGGCAGTAGTATGTAACAACTTCTTCGTTGACGCATCGCGGGCAGCGGATCTGCTGACAGTCTTCGCAGTAGAGGAGGTACTCGAGAGGATAGAGGCTGTAGTTTGCACGAGGATCGCGGGGGTCAAAAGTTCGCTCGTCGAAGGATTGTGTTTGAGGCGTTTGTGGCAGGTCGGGTGAAATATCGGAACAAGGACACTGGATGTACGTGTAAGGTATCACGGGCGACATTGCAGCGGTGATGTCGTAGAGTTTGCCAGACTCGATTCGACAGTGGGTTGGAGGGAGCTGTCTCGAAATTGGGGGCCTTGGTGTAGAGGTGAGTGCGGTGAGGCAAGGTGAGACGAGCGAAGAGGGATGCTAGCTCGGTGAAGAACCAATCATGAAGCTAGAATTCATCAATGAAGTAAACACATCAAATTGAATAACAGGATATTCAAAGGGGTATTGTGATGGGCTCACTATACAAAAGGATGACCTTACTCTATGTTGTGAATTTTAGGTGAAAAAGAATGGCGGCTTTTACTGGTACTCACTGGTTCTCATGCTTGCCTCTAATTGCTTGCTAGTTGGTCATGATGGATAGAGTAGATAGCTAGCCGAACCGTTACTTGAACATTCATCTTTCCAGTTGTATCATCTCTCATGCGTTTGTTGATTGACATTGATTGGCTTCAGGTGCACGACGCCGGATGGCTTCACTCAAGCCAAATCAGGGACCGCCTCAACCTGCGGGGAGCTTGCTCTTGTTGCTGAACAATCCGAACCGAATCAGTGGCGCCGAAAAAGAAAAGTTTTCCTTTTTTTATACTTTTTCTCTCCCTTTCTTGAAGGTGTGATGGAAGCTTTGGGAGGTGATGCACACAACTGAGAGGGTGGTGAATGCGAATGCTTACATCCATCTCACGGTTCAACTTACAGCCCTGAACGGGTAAGTTTTTACGGCCGCTTGAGAGTTGAGACCAATCGCTGGTCTCACTCATGCTCACCTCTCAAGGCGGGAGAGGAAGCGGGAGCTGGGTCCAGACCGGTAAAAAGTTTGTCATTTGGCCGAACGGCTCAACCTTGCTGGCTCACTCGCCTTGCGAAGAAGACTCTGCTCAGCGATGGGCTCTTCTGAGGGGTCGAGGGTCTGTGTTTTAAGAAAGTTGACTTTAACTTGGGACTTTCCACCGGGTCCGAATTGGCCGAGCTCGGGATCCGTTCTCCATCGATATTCGCCTTGCCTTGGGCGTCGGGCGTTGGGCGTTGGGCGGAGGTCCTTTGGCATATGGGACCTTCACGATGTTGGATTGTGCGGGGCACTCTGAGTTTCGGAGAATCGCGGTTAGTCCACGATGGATGCCAAAGGCCAAGCTGGGTGTCGATTCATGATGAAAGAACAGCTCATGCTACTGTGCAGCTAGAGCCCTCTGCCCCTGATCTGCCCCTTGGACCGAGCATCCATGAAACTAGGCTTGGCTGAATTCCCCAAAAGGGTCCAAGTATTGAAGTCTCTCGGCGCCCTAACGCCTCCTCGAGTCGGGGCGGCTGGGCCGAGTTTTTAGTTTTCATTGCCACCACGATAAGTTTGTTGGAAACTGAAGGAATTCGAGCGGTTGATGATCGATCCGTTGTTCAACGGTCAGGGATGGGTCTATGCTGTATGTATGGATGATCCATGTGGGTTGAGATAATCTGCATCCCTGATGGAGCTGAAAATCTCCATTTCCCAAATCAAGACAGGACGAGACCCCGAAAGAAAAAGAGGGGCGTGCTAATTAATTCCCGAAATCCTGGAACGTCACAGATTAATACTAGGATCACCAATTTCGGTGACCTTCCTTTACGAAATTACACCACTTTCTCGTTCTCTCCGGTCTCTTCTTCTGTGAGGATGGGAAAACTGCTGTGCCCGGCAAGACCGGTTCACTAGATGATGAGGGTCATGATTTCAACAAGCTGTGTGACTGTGGTATCATGCAGAGAAACACACTACTCGCTGCTGTATTGCGTAGCTGTACGCGTTGAGGCTGGCTGATGGTGGGCTGTGGAATTGGGTGTTCTCGATGCTCCGATAGATCGGATCGGGAGACTTGAAAGTTGACGGTTCTACAGATACTTGCTCAGAGCTTCTCTTGATGAACCTAGCACCTGGTAGCTGAGGCCCTTTATTATTCTGTACTTGCTAGCGTAGGGCGACCTGTAACAAAGACCCTCTCAAGCTCTATTTTTTTAATATATTTTTTTATAGCTGCAGCGGAAAGCCAACTCAGAGGGCTACAGTAGCGTATTAGCTCAGGCCTAGGCGAGCTGCCTGCAGGGATCATCAGTGCTTCTTAGCTTTAGACAAATCTAATGGACCCGTGTTAACGCGGTGGCTTGCTAGTGTCTCACCAAGCCCAAATTCCGACCGTCGGGGCCCTTGTCTTCCCGGACAGTGGACTTTCAAGGGTAATTAGTAACTCAAAGGTTGGCCCTGTTGGGCAAGGCCAGGCTTGGTGCTTTGTTGCTTGGATCTTAGGGAAGCAATATTAACAGGACGAGTCCCCCTGAAGCGTGATAGGTGATCTACCCGTCGATGTCTCTGACTACGCTCTGGGCCCGAGATCTCTTCCATTACGTAGGTCGGATCCGTCATGGAACCTTGCGCCTGACGTCTTTTTACTCCTCCTAGTCATGGCCGTGTCACTTGAGATGTCATGTTGAGTTTGTAGTTTATTTACCTGTTGAATGAACTCGCTCGCTCGCTGCAGACAGACAAGACAGACTTTCTAACCGCCAGGCCAATTGACCAACACTTCAACCTGAAAACGAGCATCCAGAAACGAACAAAGACTTGACCTGCAATATCCCGACGACCCGGGTCGCTGCATTGATTCTTCAGACGCTTTCAGCTTTCATCGACCTTTCTGTTCCGTACTTTCGGTACCAACAGCCACACAGTCGCTTGCATATATATACACGACTCTCACAGCACCTTCGGCAATGGTTAACTCTAGACAGAGGTCATTGAGGTTCAATGCCTTTGTGAGTAGGAAAATGGATCACCGTCCAACAGTCATGCGGTGGGATGGTGCTGCAAGAACGTGCACAGAATGGGATAACATCCGTCGAGTAAGTTGAGAAAGTTTCACCTTGTACCAATGGATATCTAATAATATAAGTAGGACCCAGAACTCTGGTTTCGAAATGGAAACTGCGTGGTGCATTTACATGGAAAAGGCCAGTCTCAACGAGGCCCTTCATTTAAGGTTCCCTTCTCAGCTCTACTCGACGCCCAATGCTACCCCCTCATTCAAAGATTCCTCGTATGGGATGGGGTTCAAACCCCCAATCTTCGCGAACTCACGAGATGGAGTCGAAAGAACCCTACACGCAAGATCGATCTATATATTCCAGCGCCATCGACAACAGACAGGACGCAAGCATTCAACTACCACTTAGCAACACGCAACTTCTTCGCATGGGTGTTTCGCAGATCAATGGTCGGAAGCACTCTTGGCGGTGCTGTCATTGGCCTCCTTCACAGCATGCACGAATTCCGCTCCGGCGTTGACGACAACGTCGCGGATATGATGGACTACTTCGACGAGGAGGGATACCTCGACATGGCCAACCAGCCCAACCACGCGCTTGCTATGCTGCAATTGGCAGAGTTTTTTCAGATGCGGGACCTTTATATCCGGGCTTTTGCTCATTGCGTAGGAATGAGCGAATACTTGCTTGACAGCCCTGGGTTCGAGGTATGTCTTGATGGTCAGAAATGCCGGGGCAAGCCACTGATGCAGTAACACAGGAACTTAGTCCCACCACGCGCAAACTCCTTCGTAAAGGGCATCTTGAACTGGACTACCGAATGACGCGCTCTTCGTCTATGCTGAGGACCTTCCTCGATGATGAGTTGTCAGAGGCTCACCTGAGTGTGGCAGCTGGCGCCCGGGCACATCTTGAGCGCTTCCGGAGCTTTCTATTATCATTTTATACGACCAAGCTGGGATACTACCCTCCTAACGCTTCCAGCCGTCATACCAATTTAATTGATCCAGCCGTTCTGCGAATCATGCACGAAGACTTTGAGGCTCTCTATGACCTCCTGGTTGATGACCAGTATACCTCGTCTAATACGATGCCACCTACAGCGCATGGTGGCATCTGCACTATTCAATTAGTGCAGTCCTTCGACCAGGAGCACAACTACGACACTCTACCACGCTCTTTACCGTTAGTCCCAGATGCAGGTGGTAATAGATCGCGTCGTATGCCTTGGCTTTCTGAGCGTGTCACTCTCAGATCAGACCGCAGGGTGACGGCGCATGCAGCGCTGATCAACGCCTCTAATATAACGAAGCCAGGTGTGGCCCAGAATGACCTCGTGCGAGCATATCGACGGTTCGAGGAGGAGTCTATCATGTCGCCGAATAAGGCAGATAAACAGGACAAGGTGTCGCTGGTGGATGCTCGCAAGGTCCGATGGATTCTCATCTATGCGACGTATCAAGTGCTTCGCCATGCCACAGACTTAGCACCTGAGCTGGAAGAGGAGGAAATCAACGACGCCCACTATAGCCTCTCAACACTGACCGAGAAGCTCCCACCCTGGGATACTCCCCGTGAGTTGAACCGTATGCTAAAGCGCCAGACGCAGTTCGTGACAGCTGGGATGGACTGGAGTGTGTATGCGAAAGATGATACACATGTAAGAGATGATTCTTTTGGAAGGATTGAGATCAAACCAGACATCGACTACTTTGCACTCACTCACCGCGACCGCCCTCAAACACAACATGACAACCACAAGAGGGAGCGTCGAGCATCTATGCCAGCGCAACCATCACGCTCAAACTCCTTCTCAAAAGCCATAAGCCGCTCCTCGACAATTCGGCGATCTATGGCCATGTTCAAATCACCGACTAGCACACCACCGCAGTCGATCACGCCGCCATCTCGACCACCGTACCACGAAATCGTTATTCACGGTTACGGAAACGGAACCAACAACGTGAGTCTTGAGACAGACTCGAGCGATTCAAAGAGGGACGATTCAAAGAGGGACGATTCAAAGAGGGACGACACAGGCGCAGCATCCCCCGAGAGTATAGAAACTCTCGAATCACCTCCGGACACTCCCCCCCTGGTGGAATACTACGTCGAGCCCGCAGTCCCAGATGACGTGAAAGCACGCCGCGAGCGACGCCGCAACGTCATGTCCATGATGGCGCGCTCAATGTCCGGCCGCGTCTCGAAGCGCGGAGGACGACCTATCAGCGCCATCTTCTCGGACAGCTCACGATATGTCAGCGAGGCTGAGAACAGACGAAACAGCATGTTTCCGCAGCCGCTGCGGATAAAAACAGACGTTGAGGAGCTGTACATCATGAACGACGATGCGGATTGGGTGGCGATGCAGACGTTTATGGAGAGCCCCGGGGAGATGACGGAGGCGGACGATGATACGATGCCGGCGTGGGAACAGTATGCTGATTTGGGAGGGTTGACTGATATGAAGTGATTGAGCCGGAGATTGTCACATCTAATTCTTTTCTTTTTGTCGCTCTACGCGAGTTCGTTTCTTTGTTTGAGTTGCTACCAGCGAATACCCCCTTTTATTTCTTTGTATGAGATGACAATGACATGTCTAGACGAGATAGTTAGGTTTACTCAGTTTGTTGACAGGATTGTATGGGATGGGTCGAGGTTGGTGTTGTTGAATAAGCGACTGTTGAAATCACCTCCCTTTGATGTATTGCCTCTTACTATTGGGATGTGACACAGGAATGAACGCCATTAACTTGGTAGATCAGAAGCTGCACTACCTTTACTTATACCCAGCTAAACAGCCTTATTCCCGTAGCCGTAAAAAAAAACAGCGCTGAAGCACTTAAGCCCAGTTGTCTTTCACATCTGCATCGTTCCCCATTACCATTACTCATACACAGTCCTCCCCCAAACATCGGAAAAACTCCGCCAGACCGCGCCATCTATTCTATACTCTCCTTCACCGACTGACCAGAAGCAAGTGTCAAGCCGTCGAGAATCTCCTTGCCAAATGTCCAGGTCATGTAGGCTGGGAGGACAATCCAGAAACCACTGGCGAAGCATTAGTGCCAATCCATGTCGAATGTTCGCAAGGGCGACTTACTTGGGGAGAACCCAGAGAGTGAAGATGTCGAACGGCGTGTTGTGGGAGATATTGCTAAAGCCGCTGTAGTATTCGTTGGCCCCTGCCGGTCATTGTCAGTTATAGTCTGGTATAAAACATGTGCACGCACAGTATAAGACCGTCTTGCTCAAAGTCATGACGGCAGCACTGAAGCCAATCACAACAGCTAAAGCACCTTCACGCCCGCTCACAGTCCTTTTCGCAACTCCCTTGCTAGCCTTGTCGGCACGAGTCCAGAGCATCCACAAGTACACCAAGTACATGGCCGACTCGACGACGTTCAGAGCTGTCTGGGCGGCTGTGAAGCCATTGTTGGAATCAATGGCCTCCCGCCCGTAGATGTGATCGATCTCCCCGTACAGCGCATATGGGACGTAGATAGGCCAGTGGAGGTACCCGTCAGGCATGGTGTGAGGTCGACCGAACACATAACCTATATCCCATACCACGAGGGGAACTGATATGGCAAGCCAGAGGAGGATTGTCGACGACGGAGTGTGATGCCATGTTGGAGACATATTGACCGATACGCGACGTTTCTTGGAGCTGCCGTTGGTTGAAGATGAGGATGTTTTGACTGCTCGTTTGCGTGTCGACGGTGTAGCTGGAATAGAAGTAAATTCGAAAGCAGGAGAGGATTCAGGACCGACGCTGGCGCCGCGGGAACTGGCTCGAGTAGTGACCATTTTTCCAGTTTACGAAGAAGACCAAGGCTTATACATGTGCTACCATGCCCAAGGAGAGAAGAGAAAAGAAAAGAAAAAGTGGTGCCGATTTGTTCACGATACTGCAACTAGAACAATTTGAATAAATCGGATCACTTTACATCCGACCGGACGCTGCAAAGCATCATTGCCCAAACGGGCAATTGGCCTGCCAGGGCCCCTAAAACCCCCCTGAGGCTTTAGTGGCCTGCCGGCACTTGAAAGCTGCCGCACTGGTCGAGTTTCATGATGACTCTAGTTTCCTATTGGCCTGCCAGAGGCGTTCTCGGCACCCGGCTCAAGGTGGACGTATTCGGGTACGAGAAATACACTTGGATACGCTGCGATGTAACTTGTGACACGGGGTGGTCAATTGCCGTCCACGGCGATCAATTCTCTAGTCAGTGAGGTATGAGGTATACACTACAATTCAACAAGACTGATGTACCGGCGCCTCAGCCCCCAAACGTATCACCGCCATTCTCAAGAAACTCCGTCTCTTCCGGCCTCATCTCCCGGCCAAGCGCTTTGTTCCTGTGTGGATACCGACCAAACTTCTCTATGATCACGCGATGCTTCTCCTCAAACTTCTTGCTCATGTCTCCGACTGACTTTGCTCTCTCAGGATCTGCCTGCACGACTTCCCGCGCCTTCTTCTCGTAATCATCTGCACCACCTGTTCCCTCCAGCAAGCTCAGAATATCCTGGTCCATCCGCTCAAACGCTGACACTGCCTCATCGTGCTTGGATAGGTCCTCTGAGTGCATCAGCGGCATGTAGAACCAGTTGCGGTGGGAGAAAACCCAGCGGATCTCTGGTGCTTTATCCGGGATGCCTTGCTTGATGGCCTGCTGGGAGACTTGTACGGCGAGAGGGTCGAAGTAAGTGAAACAGACGGACGCTTTGTCGCCGCGGTATGAATTTCGGGGGACTTGGTCAAGCAGGATGACTAGGCTCAGCCAGTCTAGGGAGCTTCGAGGCTGAGCGACCGACAGAAGCTCTTGCGCCGATGTGACTCCCGAGTCACGAATGGCCTCCAGTATAGGGCTGAACTGATTACTGGGGTCTGTCAGTGCCCAATTAACCGAGAGACGGTAACGAACTTACACGCAGACATCGTCGAATTGTTTATCGGAGAAGAACCATCTCTTTCCATGCTCGAACGCAATAATCACGCGATCGGAGTCATTCGGTATATGTTCAAACCAAAAGTCCCGCAGAGCATCGAGCTTCTCATGAGTAAGATGCTCCTTAAGCGAATCCAGGTTCTTGACCTTAGAACCCGCGTTGACGGGAACAGCGTGCTCCTGCATTTTAAAAACAGACGAGCTGAACGGGTGTCTTCCGGAGACGTATTGTTGGTAGACTCTTGCTGGTGCAGCGGCCAACGTGCTCGGCAAAGACAACTGGGAAAAAGTGCCTCGATGACCTGAAATCCACTCAGCACTCCAGTAGCAAACAAATACGAAGCACAACAAACGGGCAAGGTGACGAGCTGTCGCACCCCAAGTCGAGGGGGCTTTCACTGGTGCTCTCATGGTGAGCCGAAGGGGTAAGCACACGTACTCAAAGTTGTGCGAGATGTTCTAACGAGGGGATTACCTGTTACCAGGTATATAAAAAGTATCCTCACGAATCAATTCAATATTAAATAGCTTGAGATTCGATATGTGAAACACAACCTGGCAAATCAATTGCTCACTAAATAGGTCGAAGCTTGAAAGGAGGAAGAGCTGGTTGAAGCGATATGACGATTGGATATTCGACTTCCGGCGGTCTACGTGCTAACGGAGTCCGAGACCCACTTCCGGGCATTCGGTATTCCGAGATTACCGGCGTTTGCTCCGTGCCTGATTACCCAATCAGGTATGCGACTACCTAGTATGAATCACGTCCAGAGAGAGATTACTTATAGGAAAAGAATTATATAGAGTATATCAAGTACTAATCTAGCCAGACCGGAGGAGCTCTGGATCTTTGGAGATCTGTGCATAGAGGATTAAGACGAAGAGTACAGACTCAAACACACAGGGGGATATTAAACCATCATAATAGCAACGAGAACAGCCATAACGCTAGCTCCTCCAGCAATGACCTTGGAGCTGGCAGCGTTCACAACGGGGGTGACTCCAGTGGCGGTAGGTGTCGTGGCAGCCTCGTCGGCAGAGGTTGCAACGGCAGTAGCAGTAGCAAGGGCAGAGACGTCGATGGCCTTCAGGGTTCGGAGAAGCTCAGGAGTGGTGTAGGTCTCGCTTTCAGAGGCGTAGCTGATGACGGAGAAGGGAAGCTTGGAGACGGGTGTGGCGTCGGGGAAGGCCAGGCGGTCGGTGGCATCGGCAGCGGGCTCGAGATCAGCGCGGTCAAAGGAGTCGTCGGCAGGGTTGAGGACACTGTTCTGATTAGTATTGATTGCTAGGAGTGATGAAATATGACTTACGTATCAATAACGTGAGCAACCCCGTTGAATAGCAGAACATTGGTGAAAAGGATCTTGGCACCGTTCACCCAGGCACTTCCATCCTCAGCAACAGTAAAGGTCAAGTCAGCGCCCTGAAGACTGGGAACGCTGACGTTGGCCAGGCTAGTAGAGAAGAGAACGTCGTCGACGATGTGATACTTCAGGACCTCCTGCAGGGTCTTGAGATCAGCGCCCTCGAGAACGGAACCAATGGCCTTGAAGGCAGGGTCGTTGGGGATGAAGACGGTGAAGTCGGAGATGTTGAGCAGGTCGGAGGAGTCGGCGCCGATGTTGCCAAAGTTGTAGGGCAGATCAGCGGCGTTCACGGCGGCGTTGAAGTTGAGCAGGTTGTCGCGACGGGTGTACAGCTGGAGAGGAGGACCAAAGCTGAGAGGCTTGTCGACCTTGTGGATGATGACAGAGTCGCCGACTTTGATATCCTGAGTATGGTCAGTATGCATCACAATGTCTGGGTGGAAACGGGGATTGGACTTACTGCTTCGGTCACGTAGGAGAGAGTCTCCTCACCAGAGATGACAACGACATCATCGCCATTCTTCACAATGCCGTTGTACTGACCACCGGTGAAGTTGCCAAAGGGCTGGCGATAGTTGACAAAGCTGGAGTCAAGCAGAGACTGCACAAAGACAGGAATATCGGTAGCGACCTTGGCGGGATAGTAGCCCTTGAAAACGTGGTTGGAGAGCAGAGCACCGATGGCGATGGTGTCGTTGCGCTGCTCAATGGCCTCGCCCTCGGGAATGTCTCTAGGGACAGAGTCGAAGGCCTTGTTGGTGGGAGCAAAGATGGTGATGTTGCTGGCAGAGGCAAGAGTCTCGGCGATGTCTGGGACAAGAGCGAGGAGCTCAGCCAAGGTTGAGAGGTCTTTTTGGGACGACAGGATGCTGGCCAGATCGCTCTGAGCCGCGACGGCGGTTGCGAGAGCAGCGAGGTTGAGGAACTTCATCTTGGTGGCTGTTGATGCTGGGTATTGAATATGGAGCTGATTGAAGCGGGATGACAGTTGCGAGGTGATTAGGAAGCTGGGAGATGATTGTGAAGCTGATGAGTGATGATGAGACTCCTACACCGAGACTCCCTCCTCGCTTTATACACAGAGCCTTCCATCATGAAGCCTGCGACGATACTGAACAACCCCTTGATCAATATCCATATCTTCTCTATAGCCAAGACAAACCTCCTCGAGTCAAAGCATCATCGACTCTCGGTCCCTGTAGGCATCGTGCTCCTTCAGACTGATGTTGATCCCCAAAAGCCAGGATCCTACATGCCCAATACCTCGGCAGACACAAAATTCGGGGAAAATTAACCGTCCCCATAAAAGACCCTGGGGAAAATCATAAGCGACAAGCTTAATTGCTAGCACAGCCTTAATCGACTTTGTAATTTGGACTGCCTTACACCAATCCTGAGGCCTGCCACCGAGAGTCGTGTACGTCATAGGGAGCGGTTTGTGATAATCTTATTGATCCGCCTGCCATTCAACGGCTTCTAGACCGTCTGGACCCTTCAAGTCAGCAGAAAAATGATACCACAACCAAACACGGGAATTATGAGACGATGGCGAATGGACACAAGGAATGCTTCAGAAGTGTCCATTGGGGCTGAGCACTCCAATTTCCTGTTCCGCTGCTTCCCTTTCCAGATTCGTCTCATAGCGCTGTATAATATTCTCGTAGTCATCCAACCAGACGCCCAGCCATTCGACAGACCCTACGATCCTGGTGTTCCAGTTCCCCATGTGCGGATCGAGCTTAAGCAGAGTTTCCTTGACGGAGATGAGTTTCTTCATCGCATCCCTGACGCGCAGAGCATCGCGGGTCAGGATCTGGCCGTAGGTGTTGCCCGGCGCAGACACTGCCACAAACACCTTGACGAGGATGGAAAGCGTGTAGCTCACCGCCGGGCCGAAGCACAGAGACGGCTGGGCGAGTATCGCGCTGGACTCCATCTCGAGAACGACGTCGACGGCTAGATGGCACGCTTCTACAAGCGACCGCAGTGCTGTCGCGGTCGTCTCGGTTACCTGGAGAGGGCAGGCAAAGTCGTTGACACCGATCCTCTCAGAGAGGTACGGCGATCCGAAGAGTGTCTTGTTCGTGGCTGTGTGCAGGACCGGTTCGTTGACAAGGATGGCAACTTGCATACGCCAGAAGCGAAGTTGGACATCGTGTGCGAGCGGTCTGCTGCTCAGCCCGTTTAGATCGTTGTAGATCTGAGATCTCGTCGTCGCTGTGAAATCAGAGTTGATGTCGTGGAAGGTATGGATGTTGCAGAGATCAAGGGCGCTCGCAACTTGAGCATGGAGTCTTACCGTGTGGAGCAGCTCCAAGAACAGAGGTTCTGCATCGCTTGTCTCCAATGCGTGTAGTGCCTCGTAGTGTGACAATCCCCAATCGAATGAATGTGCTCTTCTGAGTGCCAGGGCAGCCATCGTCGAGGTCGTCCATGAGGCTAGCCAAATCTTCTGCATCTCCAACGTAGGTGGTCCCTGGATGCGGAAGAACCACGCCGGAGCAGAAGACGGCATTATCGCACCTCCCAGACCTAGTTCCACGCTGAGAGTATGTGCCAGGGAAACGAGCTGTAACGGATTCCCGTGGCTCATCTCGAGAGAAGGTCTGATCCAGAGCCCGACTATCAACGCAGCCTGGACCAGATCCAGTGATGGGGGCTTCAGACCGACCGCGGCCTTGCCGAGGATCTCTAGAGTCTTTACTCGTATCTCTTCTTGAGCCTGAGGATCGATTTCCGCATCTTTCGGCGCCATGGCACAAGCGATCATGGCCATGAGTTTGACAGGTGTTTCTGCCCGGATAGAGTCTAGCCACGATCTTACCGAGCTGCTGTCGACCGGGGGAACAAGAGACCAGAGTTGCCCAGCAGTCCTCGAGCAAACCTCCAGAGATCGAAGTTGCGAGTCGTAATCAAGATGCGCATCCAGAAAGTTGAGGTCCGATGGTGAAGCACTTGTCCCAGGCCAAGTCCCCTCCGCCGAAAACACCGAAGTCGCCCTCGTAGAAGCCGCATACGTCGACACGCCCAGCGAGGAAGCGCCATCCAGCTTCTCCTGCAGATTCCTGACCTGCTCCTCCAAGTCGGCGATCCTATCCCTCTGCCATTTCCTGGCGGCAGGGACGCAGGTGACGGCCAAGCGCGCGCATCGCTCACAGATGGATTCGTCGGGGGAGGGCTCGCACTTGACTTTGAGGGCCTGGCAGGCTTCGCAGGCACGAGATCTTTTCTTCATGGTGAAGTGGCATTGTTGCTGGCGGTAGCGATGCGGCGGCAGCAGATTTTGAGAGTGGGATTTAAGGTGATGGAAGGTGGCTTAGCACCCAGTTAATGACTCTATTAGGTTGTATTGTGATAACTGTCAGAGGATGCGGGGTGGAGCAGAAGCGTCATGACTGATTATGGCATTGGTGCTTTCAATTGCAGATCCTTTGTGAATTTTTATATAGTTTTGTAGATAAAGACTTAGATTAAGGTTAAAAGAAAGGTAGCAAAATGTTAGAACTTTATATACCTACTGTGTAATTAAAGGTTGGTGGTACACTTATTAATCCTCACAACGATCTACACTTTCAACAAGGGCTGTAACAACATCTTCACCCGACAACTACCCTCAGCCCGCATTTTCTCCCGCGACCTGCAATTACCAATCCAAGGCTCGACAGTCTCTAGATTGCTGAAGGATCTGGCTGTAATATGCGGCCGTCCACGAGGGCCCACCTGGATCTGCATCTGACTCGCGCTCACCCGTCACTCATTGATCTGTGCCTCGATTGGAAACAGGCTACTTTCTCTAGACACCTTCTGGGACACTATCGGGTGTTTCGTCTTTATAGGGCTGCAATGCTGCTTTTTTCGGATATCAGATGGATGCTGATGTCACTGCAGAATCTGCGGTGCACTCCCGTCCAGTTCTGCAGCAGTCAACACGCCTGCTCTGCATAATATCTTGACAGGACTGGTGAAGAAAAAGAAAAAAGCAAGTTGTTTATCCAAGTGAATTATCGTCGTTAGCCAAGAAACAGCCGCAGAATGATCCGCGTAGCAGATGCCGCCGGGATGCCCGTTGCTAGCTGATACGCGGCCTTGAGGATCTCAGGATACTCATGCTTGAGGATCCCCTGACGAAAATAGATCGTTGCGGATCCGGAGAATGGATTCTTCAACTGAGCTTTCTCACCCTTGAATATATGATCACCAACGGGATCCGCAAGATCGGGTCCTGCTAGCGTGGATGTGTTGTGTTGAACATGTAGGCATTCTTCTCATCTTTAGGCAAAGAGTTTCAATCTGTTCCTTATCTTTCTCTTTCTTCACTTTCCTTCATTGAACTTCTGTGTTTATCTATTCCTTTTGTCGAATTTCGCTCGTTTTAGCTCATCTGCCTCAGTGGTAGGCCCGCATCGTCAACATGGTGGACTTATGGAAAGGCCCCGAATTCAAAGAAGTCCACGCGGGCGCAGATGATATGAACATTGCGAGTATTGCCTGGGGCTTTTCGCTCGGCGTCGCTGTCTTCACATTTGCTAAGGGCATGCGACAGACCATCAAGTCGTGGAAGAGGGGACGCAGGATGAATCACTACATCATTCTATTGTGGCTCGAGTGGGCGAGCAGCTGCCTTATGAGCGCTGTCACTTGGTGCTATTTACGAAATTATATTCCCGGCGGGTTTCCGGTCTTTTTCACTTTGAGTATGTTGATCTCATAAACATATCGTTGGTGTTTAGTGATGGCGATGGTGATGCTAATAGTTCGCAGTTTTCCTTTGGTGTGTTCAAATCCAAGCACTCATTCAGATCATTATCAACCGAATTGCGATCCTTATGGTAAACCGACAGAATGCCAAACGAATCAAGATCTGGGCATTTCTTATCATCTTCTGCGTCAACATCAGCGTCTTCACCATCTGGATCCCAGCTAGACTTCAAGTCAGCGACACTTGGGTCAACATCAACAAAGTCTGGGATAGGATTGAGAAAGTCATCTTCCTCCTTGTGGACGCAGGGCTCAACCTTTACTTCATTCATCTCGTGCGATCGAGGCTTATCGCGAATGGCCTCACCAAGTATACACGCCTGTTTCGCTTCAACTTGGCCATGATTGCTGTCTCGATGAGTATGGATGTATGTTTCTACCAGCACTCTTGAACCGCCGTTGCGTATACTAACTCTAGATTAGGTTATTCTCATCGCAATGATGTCTCTTCCCAACGACATTGTGTACGTCTTTACAAACCGTCCATCACCCCACAGCCACTAACCTAAGTTCACAGCTACGTTCAGTTCCATCCTCTCGCCTACCTCGTCAAGCTCCACATCGAAATGAACATGGCCGATCTTATCATCAAGGTCGTCAAAGCCAGCAACCACGGCAATTACCCCGACTACTCCGGCTCCGCATCCCGCCACACTCAACAGAAGAAGAAGAGTTCACGTCAGTCCCACAAGAGCAAACTCCCGTCGGCCATGTTAATGGGAGGCAACACGACAGTCATTGAAGCGGGCGTAGACGATATCGCGCTGGTGGATAGAATGGAGGGTGGTATTCAGAAGACGACAAGGACAGAGGTTGTCGTCAAGCAGACCAGACGGTCCGAGAGCTACGACCGTGGCATGGTGAGCGAGACAGATTCGACGGTACAGCTTCACAGAGAGCATTTTACAGTATGAGGAGACTCTTGAGCGACGAATGGTGTCGGTTCCCGACGGTTGGAGCAAGGAAGCTCACAGGCTGCCATCCTTCGCCCGCCTCGAGACAAGGCAGACTATATACGATGCCCTTTTCATTTAGAAGAACTAATGTAATGATATACTTGGAGGTATTAGATAAATTGAATCACCTGCTATACACATCTCGATAAAGACAGCTATAGCGACCTAGTTCATGAATTTGGCAAACCACTGCAAGAACTGATCGGGCTCCCTCTGAAAGTACGTGTATCCATCCCAACGTTTCTCAGTCCCCTCAATCCACTTCAGCTTCTTCTCCTCCATGGGGATATTGTCGTAGACCGACTGGACATCCTTGGGAGTTGTGCAAGGATCGTCGCGGACCTGGTACAAGAAAGTCGGCACGTTGACGTGCTTCGCATCTGTTGGAGGCGACAATTGACTGATGTGAAAGCTTGTCTTCATGAAGAACTGTCGATCAGCTTCCTCCATGTACGACTCTGGGGCGCCCATGCTCTTCAGCAACACCGCAATTGAGGACCCTGCTGATATCGGTTGGGGCGCAACCATGCACCGCACGCTTTTGAAGGCATCGGGACGATGTCTCATGGCGGAGAGCGATGCGTTGGCGCCAGCGCAGCGACTGAAGAGCCCGATAGTCATATCCTTAGTATCCGGACGACCTCGCACGTACTTCAGTGAACCAAGAACATCGCGCCACTCGAAGAAGCCAAAGAGGCCCTGGTTTCCCTTGCCGCTGAGCCCGTGGTTGCGAAGGTCGTAAGCCAGGACGTTATACCCAGCGTCGTGAAGGATCCTGTAGTCGGGAATAAAATTGACCTCAAAGTCGTTCCCGGGCATGAGCTGACTCCAGGGCTCGAGGTGAGAGGGGATGCCAGCGCGGTTGAACCAGTGGGGATGGTTGGCGATGATGATCTTGCTGGAGCCTTTGCAGGGGATGAACCAACCTTCCAGAGGAACTCCGTCGTCTGAGGGGAAGTAGATGTCTTCGAACTCGAGGCCCTCTTCGTCCGGGAAGTGCATGATTGGTGCGAGAGGCCATCCTCGGAAGTCGTCAACGACGGCTTTGAGGGTAGCCTTGATTTGTTCGTCTGATGCCATCGTGTGTAAATGCTCTATAGCCGGGAAGAACTGGATGTAAGTAGATGGGGATGATAGAATGGCAATGTAATACGTATAAGCTCTTATAGCGAGGTCTTTGAGTTACTAGGAGGACAGTCTTTACTAGTGAGCTGGATGGCCTGTTATCGGCCGCTCGAATCCTTCGCTCTGCCCGATCTATATATCTTGATATTGATAGTTGGTGCCCTTATTCATCGCTCGCATCTAGCGACGTCTCAATGGCGCCTTTTCGCGTACCGTATCTCCGTTTCCGCTTAACTCCGTTTTGGCCCAGGATTGTGCATGTTGCATGGGTTTGTGCGCATCATAGACAGCCTTCATGAATGTCATCATATAAAATATCCCGCGATCTACAGGAATGAGAGCAGGATTGACAGAGGATCATAAACATAGTGCATGTGAGTCGGCACGACTCAGCTCGTAACGGGAATTTCACAATCACTTCCACAGATCAAATGGCAAAGCTCTTGGGCAACGGAATCATAAGTATTGAACAGATAAATGCTTTGACGATCTGACATTACACTGCTTATGCTTGATACACCGGTGCAGTGGGAGGATATCCAGTCAGCTTTGAGCCAGGACCAGGCCTGAACTTGGGCTCCTTGTACCACTCCTGCGCCGTCTCGGCAAGTTCCTTGACCTTTGAGAACTCGAATTGGGGCTGGTCTAGAAGATCGTAAATTCCTTGCGCGTAGTCTTCTGAGATGTTATACACCTGTGCCAGATACTTGCTCTGTCGAACGCGTCAGTCCAGCCCTCTGTTGAAGGACTATTGTGAGCACTTACCTGGATATCGGGGAATTTGACCCGACGAAGACCCTTGGCTGTGTTGTAGCAAGTATTCTTCTTCTCCTGCTCACTCATAACTCTCGTCCACAGCTCCTTGGCCTGGTCATAGTCGTTCTTCTTACCCTCATGCCAATAGTGACTCGACCTGCTCACGACGTTGTCGTTGACCTGGTACGGAGCCTCGGCCACATCGGGCCTAAACTTGTGAGCGAAGCTGTTGGGAGCGTATTGTTTGTTTCCCGCATGGTTGGCGTCAACACGCATGGGGCCATCAAAGTTGAGCGAGGCATATGACTTTGCCATGAAGGGACAGTTGACGGGGACCTGGTGCAGATTGACACCGATGCGATGGTACTGAGCGTCGCGATAGAAGAACATACGGAACTGGAGAAGAGGATCGGGCGAGTCTTCGATGCCGGGAACCATGCTACCTGGAGAGAAGGCAGCTTGCTCTACATCTCGGTGGAAGTTCTCCGGGTTCTTGTTCAGCACGAGGCGGCCGAACTCCTTCATGGGGAACTGCGATCGTGGCCAGACCTTGGTGACATCAAAAGGATCAAAGCCAAGCTTGTCAGGATCGGCCTCTCTTGGATCCATGACCTGAACATGAGCAGTCCACTCGATCTCCTCGCCCTTCTCGATGGCCTCCCAAAGGTCTCTCTTGGAGTAATCTGGATCCTCACCACACATCTGCATAGCCTCGCTGTCGGTGAACTGCTTCTGGCCATGCTTCGCGATGAAGTGATACTTGATGTAGACGAATTCTCCATTTGCGTTGACCCATTTGAACGTGTGGCAGCCGTAGCCATGGTTGAAGCGCCATCCTTGGGGTGTTCCATGATCACTGAAGAACATAAGTCCGGCGTGGTTGGCCTCTGGAGTATTGGCGAGTAGATCGAAGAGGGCGTCGTGGTCCAGAAGGAAGTTAGCCGGGTTACGAGCCTGGGAGCGGATGACATCTGGTCCTTGGATAGGATCACGGCAGAAAAAGACAGGCTTAACAGAAGATTAGCTTGGGGCAATCATAAAGATAGAGAGGACATACGAAGTTCAGGCCAACGATGTCATAGTTTCCCTCCATGGTATAAAGCTTGATGGCGAAGCCACGAGGGTTTCGAGCCTCATCAGGAAATTCTCTACCAAGAGTCACCGTGGAGAATCTAACGAAGGCAGGTGTCTTTTCTCCCACGGTAGATAAGAAGTTGGCTTTCTGAGGTTGATGTCAGTAACTCTACGTTCAGGCGTGTATGTATGTGTGCGAGGCGTACAGTGAGCTCAGTGACCTCCTTGGTACACTCAAAATATCCGAAAGCGCCAGAGCCGCAGGGGTGAACCATGCCTAGATCGCGTTAGTCTATGACATGTAACCTGTCAAGTGATGTTATACGTACGTTCCAGATTCTTGGATCTGTTAAAGTGCTGCTGTTTCCTATCTCAAAGTCAGAATTTGAAATTGCACAGCGACAATGGAGACGTACTGCAACAAGAACGTATCACTGATCAACGGAAGCCCCCCAACAGTCTTGCTATGAGCTCTGGACAATAATTAGTTAATGGCCTTGAGTGGTAATTTCAATAACCTACGGATCAGGGAAAGGATGGCCCTCGTTGTTGGTAAAGTAGGGGCCGTCATCCTCCCTCTTCCCTCCGAGCTGGGCACCAGAGACCTTGGCGATCACGTCGGCTGGTCCTTCGTTTGCGCCTTGGAAATGGCTCACGCGAGGGTTAAGTCGTTCCCCTTGGGTCTCAGCGCCAATGGCATTGCCAATGGCCATCAGAGGATGCTGGCGAGGGTCAAGTTGGTTCGAGTTGAGAGACATGGTGAAACTTTGTTGTTAGTCAGCTTGACTTGGGGAAGAGAGGACTAGCTATCGGAGAATGTAAATGCGAGAGACATACATAGCATCTTATAATATAGAATAATTGTTTCCATGCAGTGCAATCTTGCAGCCAGATTGGACTGCCCAGCACCGGAGGTAGCTCCGGATCATTGACGCATTGTTAACCATGGTCCAAAATCATACCAATGATAACAGCTTATGTGCATTCATGTGCGACATCATGATGCTTAATGGGGATGCCAAGTATTTGAGATCTCGATAAGACGCTCGGATCCATAGAACTCGATGTATTGGACACTGCTGAGGAAGCTGACCTGGTCATAAGATTAGTTGATATGTTGACATGTTGTCGTCATGGAGGGTGATCCATTGAACTCACCGCCTGCACGAAGCCCTTTGATCAAGCTCTATGATCCTACGGGTAAAAGCGAATAGTCAAATGCGGAGAAATTGTCAATCTAAATATCGTGCAGACCCATTTACACTGAGCGCCATAAGGTTTCCACCTCCTGTATCGTGAAGCACAATGCTTATGATAGATAGACGTGCGCGGAAAGAAAGAAAAGATGACATAGTGAATCAAACAACTGATAATATAACATGTCGATGCTGTCATACTTCAATCAGGTCGACATTTGCTGCTACAGACGTAAGTGGCTGCTGGCAAGGGAAGCCGGAGAGAATGCTCCGCTGCAAGAAAAAGCTGCCTCGCATCCTGACTAAGCAATCAATCGTGACATGGAGAAGGATTGGGTTTGACGATGCCCTCAACCATAGGCAGTCAGGACCCAACTGAAGAGCAGCACCAACTGTCAGTACCTCCTCCAAGTCGCCGACCACAGTTTTATCCCGAGTTGTATTTTATAGTCCGAAGAGTTTTGAAGTATTATTTCGAGAGGCTGCTTTCCAATTTTCAGGGGGCGGGGATCGAGCATAGTTATGAAGCCCATCGTACGTGGTTGGTTGAGACAGTTTCAGTCTTATGCAAACAGTCGACTGCTACCAACTCATGGTGAATCATGAATTTCGTGCCAGTGAGACAAACTCTTTGACAGGTACCCTATATTCAAGAATTCACTGTCTGTGTCAATACGTGAATATATTAGAACCCGTCGACTTGAACAGCACGTTGGTAGAGCTTAGACATGGCAATTCCCCGTAATATGGATTCCTCGATCCCACGAACTGACAAGTGGCGGATTGCGCCCAGGGGCAGGAAAACAACGGCACATTGTGTTCCTGGCCTGAATATTCAGTAACTTTCTTAGCGTACAAATCGATCAGATCTGGACCCGCCAGCCCGCAAACCTTACTTGGTCCTAGGTCTCGATCTTGACGTGGTAAGACAAGCACTGGAATTTAACCAAGCATTGGCGGCTCCAACAAACTTATCCAAAGCGGAAAGGTCGGGACTCCAGTACGAAATCCTTCAGCTTCAAGGGTCTAAGGCTTTTCACACGCCATTTCTGGTTTAACCCCAATTTCTATGTTGACGCCGGGTCGGACTCTAATCCGAGCCATGGCTAAGCCACACACTTGCAGGATAAGCAGAACTGCAGGGGAATTGGATATCGGATCTGGTAGATAAATTGGTAATTGAATGAAAAAGAAAAATATTAACCGAATACTGACAATCGACGGGGAATTCGCAAATGCCTATGTCCGTGGATGAGCTGCAGGTGCGTTAACTAGAAATATATTTCGAATTGGATATCGGTTTGAGGTATATAAAGACACGGGCTGGATGGAAAAAATCAGCATTTTGATTGACATATCGTCTCTCGATAGAATATCATACCATACCTCAAGTTCCAAACTATCATCGGACATCATGGTTACCATTGCAGTTGCAGGCGGCACAGGCAAGGTTGGCCGCTCTATTGTGGAAGCCATCGCTGCGGCAGGAAAGCATCAAGTTATTATACTAAGTCGACAGGTAAGTGGCACAAGACCCAGCTTGTCCTGAAAGGTTAGCTAACCAACCTTAAGGAGAACAAGTCACTTGAGGAGGAACTCGGCGTTCCTATCCTCGCGGTGGATTCTCAAGATGGCGACGCCCTAACTCAGCTCTTTGAAAAGCACAACGTGCACACCATCATCTCAACAATCGGAACGAACGGGCCTTTGCCCCCAGAAATTGGTATGATCCGCGCTGCAGAAGCTGCCCAGCCGACAAAACGATTCATCTCGAGTGACTGGGGGCTCCCCCACACAGAAGAGTTAGCACTTCATTTCTACATCCTTGCTAGTATAGTAAAAAGAAGAGTAAAGAACTGATCAGATATCAACAGGCACGCATCGCGGGCAAACTCTGCCAACAACAAGCTCCGCGCCCAAGACGAGCTGCGAAAGACAAAACTCGAGTGGACGTCCATACACAACGGCTTCTTCAGTGACTTTTGGGGCTCGTCGGCTACAATGTCTCACATGCACACCGCGGCTACTTTTGTTGATATTGCCCATCGTACCGCGGCTATCCCTGGCTCGGGAGATGTTCCTGTGGCGTTTACGTATAGCCGAGATGTGGCACGGTTCGTGTGTGCCTTTCTCGAGTTGGATAGGTGGGAGCAATCAACGTTCATTATTGGTGATAAAGTTACCTTCAATGAACTAGTCAAGATTGCAGAGGATGTCACTGGTAAGGAACATACATATCTTCAATACGGAAGAGGGGAAGCTGATTATACTACAGGCGACAAGTTCTCTGTGACTTACGATAGTGTTGAGAAGATGGAGAAGGGAGAGTTGACCGAGCTGCCAGGCCATGTCCCGATGTATTCTCGAGTTCCTAAGGCTATTCTGCAAAAGGCGATGTCTGCTTATGGGTTGTGGTGTGAGAAGGGCGCTTTCAACATGGACGAGAGCAGGACCTTGAACGAGGCGTTTCCTGATATTAAGCCTATCAGCGTCAAGGCTTTTCTGGAGGAGGCATGGGGGAGTCAGTAGGAATGAGTATGAGGACGTTGGACAAACAATTTCCAGAGTAATGTTTGAAGATGCGGAGAGTGTTTCTAACTTCTAGACCTATTTCATGTTTGCTCCAACCACAAGACTGCCAGCGTGAGCAATTTGTTTGCGTACACGCATAAGGCACCCAGAGGATACACGCTTCGCTCACGAGCATGTGCTCTACTTTGACTTGAATCTAGTCTTTTGGGATACCAGTGTTTGTTCCTAAGCCTCCATCCCAACAATGACTACAACGACTTTACTTCACTTTACTTAGAATAACTTATCCAAGATTCATAGGCTTGATTCATATTATTCATCTCGACCCATCAATCTTCAAGCGCTAGAACCAAACGCCGTAGAAACAAGGCCCGTTACCCCAGTGTCTACCGAAAACAGCCACCCCAAACGGACACCGTCACAGAACACAGATTCTGGTAACCCGCCCTGATTATCAACCCAACGAGGCGTCCGGAGACGGAAGTAAAAACCGCAAGTTGAAAACGTGGGAGGGAAATGGTACCGTCCTCGTCTCTGCAGCAACTCCAGATCCGATCTCTTAAAAATAGATGAGACAGCGCCACGATCGCTGGATCAGGGCTAGGCATGGGCCGCGATTGGAATCTGCGTGGGGAGTGATGCTTGCGGGTGGTGGAGTGGATGCATCGTGGCTGGAATGTTTTTGGTGTTGTTAACCAAAGCCGATTACTTTACGCCGCACGCGGCACGCGGGATGGCAAGACTAAGAGATGTGCACGGTAAGAGGTGAGTAAAGGTGATCACACCAAAGTGCCTGGAACGAAACATATAAACCTCAAGTCTCGGTATGTCTGTCGCCTCTTCTCATCACCTTCTCACACATACACAGCTACAGCCCATAACCAAGACACCTACCTTGTCATTCGCTTCAACTCATCGACACTCGCTGCGACACTCACCAACAACACAACTCTCGACTCCGACTCAAACGACAATATGAACAAGGTCTTGCTCATCGCCCTCTCGGCCTCGGCTGCCCTTGCGTCAGTGCAGTACTCGCCCAGCTTCCCCCTCCTCGCGGTGCGGCAGGTCATCGAAGTGCCATGCTCCGAGCAGAATCTCAAGGACTGCGGCACCGGCTGCATCCAGCAGGACTGGACCTGCTGCCCCAGCAAAGCCGGCGGATGTCCTCCCAGCGCCTACTGTGAAGTCGGCAGCAACCAGCAGTACGGCTGCTGCCCCAACGGCAGCGTCTGCAACGGCGAAGGAGGCGGCACTACACGTGGCTCGACGAACACTCTGACTCTGGCGGGCGGGGATACAACTACTGTCGTCCAAGCTGGAGCGAGCGCGGCGGAGACGCAGCCTGCTGTTATCGAGGGGTCTTCTACGGCAGTCATTGTTCCTCCTCCTGTGGACACTGCCTCTGTTCCTCCTCCCGTCGACACTGCCTCTGTTCCTCCTCCTGTGGACACTGCCTCTGTTCCTCCTCCCGTCGACACTGCCTCTGTTCCTCCTCCTGTCGACACTGCAACTATTCCTCCTATTATTCCGACCCCAGTTGCCCCCGTTGTGCCCAACCCCGGAACACCCGTTCCCGTTGTGCCCGTTCCCACGCCCAGCACGGTTGTCATCAATGGTGGAACGTCCAACAGATACAGCCTGTTCGGTAGTATTTTGGCTGGTTTCGCAGCGCTTATTATCTAAAGGTTTCTTTTGCTGCGATGGAATGATAGTCCTTTCAACAGATACAGCTTGTTTGGTGATGGTCTGGTTTCGCAGCGCGCGTTAACTAACGCAGCGTGCGGTTTCCTTTGTTGCAGTGGAATGGTAGAGTTTGACGGTCAAGAACGGAGGCGCTGGAATGGCGGGCAGTTTCATAGCGAGCTGAGTCCTAGTACTCTCTGGAGGGATGTAATTATTTGTCGATTAATTAGTGCAGTATTGAACCATTCACTCTATGCAGCTTGTGCACTTTAACAACCCACTACTGTCTCGATGACTGCGAGAGCGACCAATCACCAGTGGAACTGATACGTGCAAAAATGTGGTATCTATTAATCCTAATTATACGTAAAAGCCATAGACCTCAGCGAAAGCCGTTGAGTTTGACTCAGATCTGGCATTGTCTTTTCATAACTCGTCGCTTAATCAATCTTGACGCAGACCTTGCCCTGGTGCTTGCCAGACCACTGGTACTCATAAGCCTCACGGAGCTGCTCCAGGGTGAAGACCTTGGAGTCGACGACAGGGCGGAGCTTCTCGGGGTTGGCCTCGATAGCGCGGCACATGTCCTCCATCTGAGTTCTGCTTCCGACAAGGAGACCTCGGGTGGTGCAGAGGTTGGAAAGGCAGTCGAGGAAACCGGGGTCGCTCTTCTCAGTGCCACCGACGAAGCCGATGATGGAGATGACACCGTCGATCTTGATAGCATCGAGAGACTGCTTCATGGACGAAGGGCCGGCAACCTCAATGATATGGTCGACACCGACACCGCCAGTGATCTCCTTGGCCTTGGCTCCCCACCCAGGAGTCTCGCGGTAGTTGATGATGTGGTCGGCGCCGAGCTTCTCGAGAAGCTTGGCCTTCTCGCTGGAGCTGGTGGTAGCAATGACCTTTGCGCCGGCAGCCTTGGCGAACTGAACAGCGAAAATGCTCACACCACCGGTACCCTGGGTGAGAACCCACTGGCCGGGCAGAAGCTTCTTGCCCTCAAGACCGTAAAGGCCGTTCCAGGCAGTGAGACCGGCGCAGGTGAGAGTGGCAGCCTCGAGGAAGTTGAGGTTGGAAGGCATGTGGACGAGACCGTGCTCGTCAAAGGCACCGACGGAGCGGAAGGTTCCGTCCGTGACACCGCCGAGACCGGTCTGGATGCTCAGCTGGTCGAGAGGACCGCCGATGTGACCCTGGTTGAAGAGGGTGACGACCTTGTCGCCGGGATGGAAGCGGGTGACGTTCTTGCCGACGGCCAGGACGGTACCAGCACCATCGGAGCCGGGGACGATGCCGTCCTTTGCGGGGAAGGGGTACTTTCCAAGAGGGATGACGAGATCACGGTAGTTGAGAGAAGCACCCTGAACTATGAGGGGTCAGCTGAGTTCGTTGATACAATGTTTGGCATGTTTGTACTTACGCTTGACGAGAACCTGGCCGTCACCAAGCTCGGGAACAGACTGCTCGCTGAACTTCAGACCGCTGAAGTCCTTTCCATCACGGGAAGGGAGGGTCCACTGCTTAACAGTCTTGGGGATAGATTGAGACATTATGAAGATATTGTAAGAGTGTTTTGAAGGCAAGTGTTATTGTAGAGTGATGATGTGGATTAATGATGTTGACTTTTGACGACACCTCAGTCAACTTTATATATCCCAGAACTCAATCAGATAAAATCTTCAATCACAAGAAAGATGCAGATTTGTAAGAAACAACGTGCATGAGATTTGTAAGAACCGTGCCCCGTGGAGAAAGAATGCATCACGACATCGACATATCGTCCTTGAGAGAAGGTCGCAAACTGACGTAACCACCGAATGCTCAGTGGATCCTGAGATCGAGCTGCCCCCATGTAACGGGGTTGACGCTGTAGCGAACCGTGATAGCACGACGGATGTGGCGAGTGCTCAACTGCCGGGCGATGGGATATGGTCGAAGCATCTTGAATACGCGGACGGGGGCCAATGGCGGGCTCTGAACTAAGAAGTCCGAGGTCCACCATCGAAGTTCGTCGTATTTTTTTTCATTGTTTTTTTTTTCCGTCGGTCAAAGATGATAGAAAATGACCCACCGATGACCCCACGCGGATCCGAGATTGTCAATGCCTCCCGACCGAAGATAGAGAGCCGCCGGTTGCTCGGCCGCCTTGGGCGATGGTTTCTTCTAGAGTGTGCGGCTGGCATGGACTTGGTGGTGTTGGCGTTTCACGTTGACGAATGTCATGTCATGTCATAGCCTTGTCATTGGTGGTTGTGCCATGTTGCTCTAATGACTCGTGGTTCATGCATTGGAGTGCATGAGCAGAATCATACCTGACAGTGGACATGGTAGCTTGGTATCACGACAGCATCATTTATGCTTCAATGGCATTTAATCGCGACCGTGTATAGCATCTGCTAGAATTCTGTACCGTATCTGAAATCATGCATGTGCTGTAACTTTCCATGCTGGGGCTTGGACATGGATGCTGCCCCGCTACCGTCACCTGTCATCAACACTACCCTATCTCCAGATTCCGATTCGAGATTCCCAACAGTGTCACATAATCAATCCGACCATCGATGGCCTCCCTTGGGCTACAGCTCCCAAGCTCCAGTGGCTCCACGACGCCTCGGCGCCCCATCACGCCCAGCCCCAGCTCAGGCGCTCTCTCGGTGCCACTGACGACGGGCATTGTTGTCTTCTCGGGAGGTAGCGCCGCTAACAACCTCGTCGATGTCTTCGAGAGTGTTCGAGAAGCGAATCAGTGCGCCCTGAGCTACGTTATCCCCATTTCTGACAACGGCGGCAGCAGCAGTGAGATCATTCGCGTCTTTGGTGGACCAGGTTCGTCGTTCCTTTCCACGTGGCACGGTGGGCTAGACTACGCCGACAGAAGCTAAACCAGGATCAAGGTATCGGAGACGTGAGGTCTCGACTCGTGCGTCTGATTCCCAACGACGGTAGCCCAGAGACCGTCGCTATCAAGCACTTCTTCAACCATCGCTTACCCAAAGTCTACGCTGAAGCCAGATCAGAATGGTTTGAAATCCTGGAAGCTACTCACCCGCTCTGGGACGACATCTCGTCGCCCAAGCGGGAACTCATCCGATCTTATCTCAACAGCTTCAATCTTGAGGTGGTGAAGCGAATGAAGCCCAGCAGTCGCTTTGACTACTCTGGAGCCAGCATCGGAAACCTGTTCCTCACGGGCGCCCGGCTCTTCACTGGTAGTTTCGAGGCTGCCATCTACCTCTTGAGCTCCATCTGTTCAGTGCCGGATAGGATAGCTGTCCTTCCGGCCCTCAACACCAACTTCGCGAGCCACATTGCTGCTGGCCTTGAAGATGGATCGATAATCACAGGACAGAACGATATTTCGCATCCCAGCGCTCCAACTGCGGCCGTCCCGGGCACGTCGGCCGGTGTGCATAGCCCAGCGGTATCACGACATGAGCCGTGGGACCATGATCATCATCACGTAGAGGATGCAAACTTACCGGGAACGCTACCTGCACTGCGCCGGCCGGCGATTGCTTTCTCCAAAGATCAAGAAGAGGACCTGCCCGCGAGGATCTCGCGACTTTGGTACATCAACCCTTACGGCGAAGAGATCAAGATGCCCGCCAACCCGAGAGTTCTCGACGCCCTTCGGTCGGTGCACAGCATAGTTTACAGCATAGGCTCCTTGTTTACATCGTTAATCCCGAGTCTGGTACTCCGCGGTGTCGGAGATGCCATCGCAAGCCCTCAAGTCCGCAACAAGATCCTCATCCTCAACGGCACCACGGACCGCGAAACTGGTCCGTCGACAGCGCCTTTCACAGGCCTTGACTTTGTCGGGGCTATAGCAAATGCTCTCGCTGATTCAAGGGGTCTGCCGAAACCCACCGAGTGCGACTACTGCCACTATGTGACGCACGTCATTTACATAGAGGGCCCGACCTCGCCCAAGGTAGACAAACAGCAATTTGGGATGTTGGGGATTGATGCGACGCGGCTGTATGGCCCAAAGGATGAGAATGGGAGAGGTGGGCGGTACGACGGCAAGGCTTTGACGCAGGCGCTTGAGACCATCATCGGGAGGAAGGATGCGCGATCAGACAGAAGTCGAAGAAATACTCTTATTGGCTAACTAGACGATAGACAGGCAAGCATCATATAACATGGTGCTGTAGAGGAGGCCAGAGAAGAGACAAATCTGGCTCAATAGCCTGCTCTGTTTAGAAGACCAGCCGTCCACAAGGTCGAGCTGTGTAAAAGAGAGTAAGACATAGAAGAGATTTGTATTAGATGGTATATCATCGTGGTATGCATTCAAACTCCAGGTCTGACCGTAATGCCATGTCCACCACTATCCCCAAATGCGCCGTATCGCCCTGGTCTTTCCCATTCCCAATGACATGATCGCTTCCCAACAAACACCACGTAACATCCACTCCTTCTTTACTCGACATCGGCCGGCGAAAACAGTAGATAAGCCATAACCACAGGCCAAGCCGTCGATAATAACAAGGCCGCTAGAACCGAGCCGAGAGTCGTTCTGACGCGGTCGTAGGGGCCCTTCCATCGGTCGATCAGGGCGCACGTGCTGAAGATCATGGCGAATGCGTACAGAGAGGATGCCCAGAAGACGGCGAGGTGTATGTCGGCATCGCGATCCTGGGGACTCAGGACGACGCCCGAAAGGTCGGGGACGAATGTAGAGGAGAGATTGGCACCCATTCCGAGGTTTGTAAGTGGATGTGCGTATGTGTGTGAATGTATATGCAGGCGCAGGCGCAGTGCTGTATTGATGATGTAGGGTTGCAACAGGGAACGATGCAAGATTAAAATATTCCGTAATACTTTGTTGAAGAAAGATTAAAACCACTCGCCAGCGAGAAAAAAAGAAGAGAAGTGAGAAAATAACAAACTCGTTCCTCTGAGAGCGAATGGGCACCGACAAAAGAAGTAGAAGGTCTCACGGTCTCTTGATGCATGGGACGAGGCAGGGGTAGCACCGCGCGGCCAATCACAGGGCCAGGCCGGCGATTCAGACAGGTCGGGGCCAAGACGACCCGGTCGCGGATGCGTCTCGTTGGTTGAAACATCTGCCACCTTCTGAGACCGGGGGCCAATAGAGATAAGCTCTTAAGCGCGCGGTATGATATGGGTAGATATTGGTTTGTTGGAAGGCTCATGAGTCGGCGACGCAGCTGAATGGGCCTATTTTACAAGACTAACATTTGACAAAACCGACGCCATTCGCACAGTCTTTGGTATCGATGATTTCGCCCAGCGTGTGGCATTTTCCACATCTGTTTTCAGGTCTGTCTCGGATTTGGCGCGATGCCGGGGATGTGACGCTGAGGCGACATCCGAAACATCTCGACAACGGGCTTGTGAAGATCCATAGCGGTACAGCCCCGCATCTCAACGAACTGGTGATTCTGTTTATTATATGCTACATATAGCATTAAGTGCTATTGCCTGGCTCTGCCATCTTGGCGCGTGCCAAACTTGCCCTAAGATTCGGGTCGGAGACAGCCCGGACCGGCCCACTTTTGTCACCGGCGCCAGACATTCGGGACCTCACCATGGGATGAATATTTTTATTCTTCACATTCTTATCTACCATCTTGCTTTTCACCCCTACATTACATAGTTATAAACTTAGTTGAGGCATCTCAAGTAAATCATGTGAGTAAGCTGCGAATATCGTATAATTAGAAAGGCTGTTGAACCACATTTTATTTTATACAACTGACTAACCACTTACTCTCATCTTTCTCCCCAAACATCCATCATGGTTCTTTTGCCGGGCCCACGAGACCATTGTCACATCCTCTCTCTGGCGAGATCCTCAACTTGTTACCCCAAGCCGTCGCCGCCGTGGACGAGCTCTGGGAAGACTGGTATTCAGCTGGCGTTGATGCATACTATGTTGAATATCAAGGCCCGGTCTTCTGAAGAATGGCTGCAACCTCGTCTCGAGAGACGAAACAGGATTGCAGCCTCCCGCGAAAGTGGTGGTTCTAACTGAGATTGTCGTCTAGTTAATTGGTTATTGCTGACAATGGCAGGGCAAGTAAGTAACTCAGCCTTCCTTTGTGTGTTTGTCTAGGTTTGCTGCCCCTTTTGGAATCTTGAAAGAACACGGCTTTCGTAAAAGTCAGATTCAATATTATTACGCTGTCGTGCATATGGTTCTTGTTGAGTTTGTACAAGCCTTTGTGAGCAGTGTGGACCCGGCACTAGGGGAGTGTCCAGTTTATGTAAGTTGGTCGTCATTCCATCATAATAATGCCAATTACCATACGTCCGAGTGGCACTGTAGTAATGATACGCGGGGAAGTGAGAATGAAGGTTGCCGTTTCGAGCAAGTATTTATCCGTACTGTGGTGATCTCATCAGCGATGATTTGTACACGGCTACGAAATGAATATAGTTTGCACTTACATCATGAAGCCTAAATATTTGTATGTAAAGTACTTCTCAACATTCTGAGAACAAGTATAAACACTTGTGACTTCAGCCATGAAGGCTCAAACGTCTCTGTCGCATTCAGTATATACTTGTGATCTTGAAAATCCACCACTAATACGTCAACTCAGCACACCCCAAACAGAAAAAAATGGCTGCTGCTTCAAGACTTGTCACTCAAAGAACTATAATTTCTGGGAATCAGTTCGTTGGCCGATACCCTGGTTATGCAAGGCTAGTCTACAGCAGCAAGGAGCAGATCCTCAATGCTCAAGAATACATCCCGAAGAATTATGGACGACTCAGCCTGCAGCATCAAGTCATAATCCGCAACAGACTCAGGCATCCGAAGCATACACTGACGGAGATGGAGAAGACGACCGAGCAGATCGACGAGAAATCTCAGCGGGCAGAGCAGATCGATACAGATAGGAGCAATACAAGAAAGGGGGTTGACAAGACCAACCGTTAATGTCGAAATAAATAAGAGAGACTGCATCATGACCGGATGTTCATTGTATTCTTCGACGACGGTCCAAATGTTAGCCATGACACACGAAAAATGTGGAAAACAAGCTCGCAACCGTTTCAACAGTTTGAAATAATACATTTACAGCAGTTGCTGGCCGTCACTAAGTCAAACTACGTGTAAGCATGTAGCTCCTAGGGCGTACCAGGAACGGAAATGGGCACTCAATTTCTACATCGGATGCAATCACTTCGTGACTAGGGAGCCACAGAGCAAGAAACAAGCCACAAGAACATCAATAGAGAAATACTAGCATCAGGCCCAACACTCATTGATCAACACTGTCCTTGACGTCTTCTCTGCTCACGGCCCTTTTACCTTTTCAAGAGACATCCGAGAACCCGAGACTGTGTCACCCTCGGCAAGGCCGCGTAGGACGTCAACAGGGATCATAGAATTATTAGAGACATTTGATATAAGCTTATGTACAAGTATAATCTGACATTGCCGAGGTCTGCTCAAGTTCGTGCTGTGCAACGTATTTGAACCGCCATCCATTCAGACTTTCCATACCAAAACTCTGGGCGCTATTTATTCCAACAATTTTCAAATTCTTAGACCAAAAACCTGCAGTGTCTAAGTCAAGGTTTCCGGCACTCTCCCAAAGGGGGGGTGTGCCTCTGTTTGTTTGTGTCTCATCACAAGCAAATGTTAAGAACAGACCGAAGAATCTAACGACTATTTACCAGGAAGAGATTAAAGCTGCTTTGAGAAACGGTAATTCGTCATAATCCACCCAATGAGCAGGCTTGCTCGATCTTGTCGATGTTATTACTCTCAGTGACTGTGTAGAAGTCTTGGACGCTGATCAAGCCTCTGGGCACCTCGCCGACTTCGCAGTTGTCAGAACCATCTGAAGGAAACGCCGTTGAGAGCCAGTGTTAAGACAGTAGTGTAGGTTGTGTGTCTCGCCCAGAATGGCTGCCATGAGAGTGGACCGGATGGAGTAATTGGCTTCCAGCGGCGGTTGGTAGCCAGCTTAGCAGCAGCAACAGCAACAAAAGCAACAAAAGCAGGCTACTCATGCTCAGCAAATGCAAGACGGGCCCAGCCAAGGGCAATCGATGTAGATGGATGCTCAGAATATGCAAGCCGCGCAACAGAACCAGCTTGCCCTCATGGAAGTTTTGCCTTGGTCACCCAATGCCCGCAAGACTTGGAAGATGGCGATTGAGGACATTGTCACCGAGATCAAGAAGCTGCTTCAGGCCACGGGCTTGGAAGACTACACCCCGGATGTCTCTCAACACCACCCAACCATGAATTAAATATCCATACTACCTGTCTTGATCCTTGACGGTATCCTACCTTCGTGGCATCCGTCTTGGAGTAGAACGATAAAACTCGTCGTCCATCCAGCCATACGCCGTGTTCGCCTCTGGTCTTATATACGGCCCCCGATAGCCTGGTGGGCACGTGTCGTACGTCTCGTAATGAGCAGGAGCATATACTCTTGATCCGCGTCTGCTACTCCCATAGCTATCAACTCTGCTGACAGGTCGGCTCGAACCCATATATGAGGACGCCGATAAGACGTAAGAGCGGTCCTCTTCGTTGCGATGATGCACGCAAAGATGCGGATAGCACCGACTCCTGATGTTTCGAACTTTGCCACATCCCTCCTTGACACATGCCTCTTCTGCGCAGTGTTCGCCAGGGACCTTAGCCATCTTGTGGCACTCTGTGTTGATACAGGTGTGAGTCGGGCAGAAGAGCGCACCGGAACCGGTCTCGTTTGCCGTTTCGAAACAGTTGGGTCGATGACAGGTATGTCGGGAGCAATTCTGGAAGCGAGAATCAGTAGGATGGGTGGTATGCTCGGGGCAGCCTGCTACAGAACATCTATCTGAAATGAACAATTAGCCAATCAACTCAGTGAAATGAAGTCGAGTACTTACGTTTGCGGCACCAGTAAGGAAAAGCGACAGATTGGAAGTCTCGATGATGAGTGCAGGTAGGTAGGGTGCATCTATGCTCATCGCAGTACTTAGAATCCGGATGAATAATGGCATCGCATCCGCCTGGCATCTTGCACAGGCCATGATTTGCGCAGAATGTCTCAGGGGTCCTGTTACTGCCCATAACAGCATAGGCGGTACATCCTAGCGAGGCACAGGGCTGATGACGATGGCACTTTCGTGTATCTCGGCCCGCCATGTATGTTTGACGGCGGCAGTTGGGCTCCTGGCAGGTGTGATGCTCGCACATGCGTGACGTGGAGGCTAGATCCAAAGGGCAGTCTGGGATGGAACATTTGGTTTCCTTGGAGTGCTCTGCGCAGTATTGCGTGTTGGAGTCTCGACGGGGCTGGTAGCATTGCCCGTGTTTGTCTTTCATCTGGCAGCGGTCTGGTAGGTGTTAGCATCTGGGCTGGTGGGTATGAGATCGAGTATTGGGGGCTTACGGTCTGGACAGAGCCATTCATAGCTCCCTATCTTGGAGTATTGAAAGGAGGCTCCCTCGAAACTCTTGACTCGTGCGGTGCATCCGAGCTGGGCGCACTTGGAGTCTGGAACGGTCAGTACTCGTTCAGAAGCAATCTGCAAGATATACTGACGTGTATTGCAGAACCTCTTCTTTCTCTCGGTCCAGGAAGTACACTTCGGTCCAGCATGGCAAGTATCTGAAGGGTATTTAGTAGTTGACTTGAGAAACACCTATGCTATACTCACGATGGTTACAGAACATGGCGTTCTCGTTCGTGCTCAGGTACTTCGCTACCGGCTTGTCACACCTTGGGTATGGGCATAGTAATGGTGGATTAAAAACACCAGACTTGGTCTGGTTGTGGTCTTTCCTATGCGAGCCCATGATAAAGAGTTTGGGAATAGTTTGGGTGGTTGTGGTTGAATTCCAGCCTGTGATGGCGATCTTGGATGTGTTACGAGAGTTGGACTATTGAGCAACGTACTGTCCTCTAAAAGAGTATCAGTGGTCTGAGGATCTGAAATAGATGATAGTGTCAAGGTCTGAAACGTCTTATGAACAACTTCAAGAGTACTGGTGAACAGGTTCCGGCTGAGAGGGCGAGTGTTTGGCCTTTATATACCTCCAAATTAGACAAGGTTGAAATACGAGATTTAGGAATTATCGAACAGGACCCTAAAGTGTATTCGCTTGTAGCCTTTTCAAGCTTGTTTTGTGTGACAATCTATGTTACACCCAGACATCTTCATTGCCTAAGTTATTTGACGAGAACGTGTGTTAGTTACAACTCGGCATGAAAAAGGCTGTGGCCTCCAAGCCTCCTGGCTGCCTCGCAATGATATGTTGCTTATCTGGAGGATTGTTCTACTTCGACACCGACTAGTATTTGGAAGGAGGCGAGAATCAGAGTGCAGAATTTTGACACTTTGGTTTGAACCTACATGGACCTATAGGGAAAGCAACGAATGGTTAAAGAAACGCTCCCTTTCCGATTGCTTGACGGGATTATAGCAAGCCAGCATGAGACGTGCCGCCGTGACTTCTACTTTCCATCCCAACTTATCATTGTCGTTTGTACCCCAAGGCAACGCTTTACCGGGGTTGAAATCATTGTGGGTCCTTGTTCTCCCCAATATCTAACCACATATTAGATTCGAGCCTGTTAGGATTCTTCGGTATGACAATTGCAACCATTTCATAGACGTCCCGAAGGGCCCGGTAAGCGTCAGGCGGACAGACAAGTAAGGATGAACGATGTAGAAGCTCGGCTCGAGGCTTTGAGCCTCATATGAGTCATGGGTTTAGTCGTCGCTTTGTATCACTGTCGTTTGTGTTTTGTATGGCAAGGCCCCCATTGTCGAGTATCACAATTCAACCAGCTCACAAGATGTGAGACTCATTGTGTGCGCTTGGCAAGACACACTAGTTTGCAGCGGGCCAGTCTGGCGGAAACATGATCCGACGTGCGAAATGTTGTCTGAGCGGGGGACAGCTTGCCTGCAGGAGAAACTTGGTGAGGACAGGCAGTAGATCTTTGTGTGGGTGGTGTGTCTTGAAAAAAAAAAAGAAATCTGTCTCTGTCTATGTTAGCTTCGGCTGCGGCCATATAAAGCTGATACTTGTTAGAACTGACTCACAACGCAAGATTCACGCGATGGTATCTGGGCTGACTGAGTTACAGTCTCGGAGATTTTGTCCGGCTGGCTTTCATCAGGTTCTCTTACAGACAAGAGGCTTCCTGGACTTCGTGTTTTTCCATGTGGCCCCAAACTCGCATTTCAACATCAAGATGATTGACTGTCCGGGGCGGCTGTATTCAGATTGGCGGGATACGAGGAAAGAGTGGCCTTTTCGAAGATAGTGGCTATAGTGTTGGAATCGTGAGTCTGGACAGTAACCCTGCGATGGTAAGAATAGACCCGAGTTGTTGTTGGTCGGGGCTGGTGCCGTCTGGTCACAAATTTGACGAGGAAGTTTCCAGAAACAAGAGCTTGATATTTTGCTAAGGCAAGTACAACCAACCGAAACTCCAGCCCCCTTTCGGCAGTCGCAATCCACTAGCCCCATATCCCAATCCTATGCAGGCAGCCGGCCCCTTTTTTCCGGGTTTCTCATATCTTTTTGCAAATTCAAGTTTCAACAAGAATCACAAAAACACCAACAAATACCGGGCACTCCGTCATCTGTTCTCTGTTGTTATACCACTTCTTGCACTACGTTATATAAGTGCACCGGTGCCTATCTTTGTGCAGCCATCTGGCTAACGGCAGTCAGGCAGATGAACGATCGTGCTTTCGATTTTCAACAAGACACACGAACTTTCTTCGCGTCACTAGAGGCTCATATCGCTTATACTGCAACTCTATTAGCAGGCTATTATGGTGAGTGGTCAAGTGCACAAACCTGAAGAGTATCTGGTGAGAGGTGCTAACATCGGAGTACCCAGTGGGAGCCTCATCGGTACCGGGTCCGACTTCAACAACACTCTCATCTTACTGCCCAGTCACCCCTAAGATTGCCTTGGGCGACAGTTTCCTGCAGCTGGACGGCAATAAAGATACCGATGTCAGGGCCACAACGAAAGACAGAGATCGAGGTAAAATCAGGATGACCGACACTCCACCGTCGGAGACTCGACAAGGCGAACCACAATGCGAACCATCGTCAGAGCCCATCCGGTGAGCATTCGTCCCCCCAGAACCAACAGAGGTACAAGGTCAAGTCACCAGCCGAACAAGCAACAACATGTACTCCTCAACTGCAGGCAATCCAAACATTGAGCCAGCACGGTCGTTGATGCTTTCTTTCTCCAGACCTGCTTCCAGTATCCGTCAGTCATACACAAACTCAGCATAAAACACAATAGAGATGTTTCTTACCTGAGCTGTTACCGTCTCTCGACGATGACTCAACCACGAGTAGCAACAGTCAATCGGATCCGCCGTGACCTGTCTCTAACTTTCTGAGAGAAGGAAACGCTCGCATTTAAATATGACCTTGACCCTGGCACATTGTCCTTCCACCGCCCCTTCGCAAGCTTTGCCAGATCGAGAGTTTGCATACCATACTTTTCGAGGGTCTAAAGCCAGGAAGCTGATGGGAAGCTCCAGACAGGCCAAGAGCCCAAGCCACACAATCTTGTCTTTAAGCGATTGTGTATCCAGCTGATCTCAAATAAGCCTACGGGGGTGAATGCCCAATTGTTTGGTTCATGGATTCCACGATCGGGCCGATTACAAGACGGTCTTATCTCTCAAAACATCGGCAGTTGGCATGTTTGTGTATGGAACCTGGACACGGTGGATACACACAAGCGGACAACGTAGCACAAAGACGTTGATGTGCGTATTTCGTTAAGACCTACTCTCATTAAGGGAGCCCTATCTGGCTGGGCATTTGAACTGAAATTTTGACAATCAGCAGTTGCTTTGTACTCCCACTATGACTCTCCACCCCCGATTATGATCATGTTCAGATGGGCGATCGAAATCTGCATCAGATCAAGACTCAGAATCTACAGTAAAGAAAGAAGAGGAGAGTTGCAGAATCATGACAAAGAGGGTTTGTCAACTTCAGCCTATATCCTTCTGAAAATCAGATCTCTGAGCTAAGGCGCCAGGCTCTTGCTAGTAGCAACGAGAGGAACTGTATCAGGCCTCGATTCCGACGGTTGCAGACGTAAGTGTGCTAGCTTGTGATCAAGTACTTCCCGGCAAATCGTCATTTGTCCGATATCAACTCATTCCCCCCCCCCAACTCCAAGCTCACATCACATGGTCTCTTCTCAGAAGGCTGACGTTTCTCCAAAGCATCATCTCAAAGCTCGTCATAGAAACAGCCTCAGCCAAGACCCTTTCCCAAGCCCTTGCGTGCATCAACTCTTTCAAGGTATACCATCACCCTTGTCCAGACATGCTCCCCTCATACATCTGTCTCAGAAGCGTGAAACACAGATTCCAGGTCGAGACTACCCCATTGACGTTTTTGTCCCGGATATAGGTTTTAGCACCCCAGATGTATGTGCCTCACTACCTCCTCCCGGCCAGCCATACCCATGTGAGCCACATTGGCGAGAAGTTGCTCTTCATGGGGTTGCCGCATGTTAAGCCGAGTCCACCAAAGGCCAAACAGACGAAGAAAAGGGGAGCTTGTCCGAATCGGGCAGTTGTTGCGTATGAAATTCGGAAGGGGAGGGTTGTTTTTACTGTCAAGCCTCTGCCCCCGAAGCCGAAAAGAAAGGCATGCCCCAACTGTGGGTGCATTGTATGATATGCAGTCTATGGAAATGCAGTATCACTTGTTCAGATCCAAAGGAAACGTTGACTCAGAAGCAAGTTATCAATGCTTTGATCGATTATATTTGCGAGCCACTTTCTAACATCTACTTGTATAGTCATGACAGGTCGACGCAGAAACTTGAAGCACTAATACTCCGAGCCCCAAGCTACATCACGCAAAGGAGAATGTATCCTATCACGGTATCTCAAGCCTGTTAAAACCCACAAATCGTTCGGTCGTACCGTTCTCGAATCTTGAGATGAATCCCGATACCCCTGAGTCCCAAGATATGCAAAATATTATGGCCTCTCACTTCATACAAGGCCAAAACCTGTAGAGGATATTCTTCTTTACGCTCATGTTCATGTAGTCCTTGACCAGCCGTCTGTGGCACGATTAAGGGCTATCCATACCGTCCGTCCCCAGGCTATTATCCTGGTATTTTGGCGACTTCTTGGGGCTCTTCTCATGACCGCGACTAATACCGTATGCATCTCAGATACTTCCCTCTTTATCACAATCACATTCACCACATTATCCCCTCCTTCTGTTGAGCTGAACTTGTCAACCCCTTGGAGCCATGAGAACCACCTACGATGTTGTTTCTAGGACGTAGAAGCGTCAGCAACATACTGGCTTAGGTTGTCAAAATCCAAGCGTGCTAGGTTCTTACCACATCTTCAGGTATGTCTTAAGTGTCACCTTCTGCAGTCAGATCATCAACTAACAGTTTCTTTGAGACAGAAGGTTCCGCCATGTATGACCCTGACTCCCTGTTCGAATTCCCCATTTGGCTTTTTGGTGGCCTTGTCCTTATGTCTAGCCATCACTCATAAACTATGGAGCAGAGCCAAGCCTTCATACCATGTCTTAGAGTCCTCTGCCCCTTTATAATGCGGTTTCTCAAATGCCTCCTTTCCTCAAATCAAGCTCGAAACCAGTACCTCGACATGAGAGAATGTTTGATTTTCACAACTCCCATAACTGAGAACAATACTCAACGTCACATTTGTGTGAGACTATCACATTCATCAATCGATAACCTGTCTTACCACTCGCCATCCGGGATGTTGGTACATCAAATGAGCATATTTGTCCGCGAAGCTTAACGATTTGTAGACTAAGTGGCGTCATACTCTCCCACATACGGACGATGTTGGCCTTGAGCTTTAAATATCGTTGGTAACCCTGTCGTTCAACTCTGAAACTATGTACTAAGAGAATTCTTCATCTCAGATAACCCCAGACTCGATTCCCTATCCGGAAAGCAAACGAGCCGGTACAGAGACCTTGAACGCCAGAAAGCGACTATATAAAGCAGCATGAGACGATGTGACTCTGACAAGACACTACACAGCTATGAGTTGCTTCTGGTTTTTGCAGTTTATATGGAAACAGACTTGATAGACATGCAGTTGGATATGTGTGCTGAATATAAAGTTGATAATGAGTTTCTCCCTTAACACTTGAGAGCTTGCTCCGATGGCTGTAGGATAAAAATCATTAAACAAGGACAGCTTGGGTCACACAAGTGAAAGTGCCTCTTTCTACAATTCTTCCAATGTTGCATACTTGTATGTCACAACAAAAGAGGGCACCACAAACATTAGAGACCATCAATAATATACGAATACAGTAGTATTCACATGCTTCGTGTAAGTAATTGCAGTTATTCCGCGATCCTTCCCTCCAAGCCTTAAGCCCCAAAACTATGTTCACCCCCTATACCAGCGCCCTACTGCAGCTGGGCGCTGAGCGGCAAGTTTCGAGAGCTGCTTCCAACATACACCATCTTGGGGTGTTCAGTGATCACCCAATTCTGGGCATCGATGTCCCAGTTGCTCAGATCACGACGAGTAATCGGAGCATTGAAGATGACACTCTGGCCAGGAGCAATGTTCTCAAGACGCTCAAAACCGCGCAGGACACGAACTGGCTCGTCCTCACCGCCCAGGCCAACGTAGAGCTGAGGAACCTCATCGGATGTGGTGTTTCCTGTGTTGGTGATAGTCGCGGTGACGGTGTAAAGCACATCCCACAGCTGAGGGTTGCCGCCAGGAGCACCTGACGAAGGGAGGCGGGGCTGGGACGAGGCATCAAGTGCCTTTGGGGGCAGGAACTCTTCAGCAGTGGCGCCAAAGCCTGCGGGCCCATTCGAAGCCTCTTTGGCAGATGAAGAAGTGTTCAGGTAAGGGTAGATGAACTTATAGATGTATCGAACACCCTGAGGGAAAACATAATCGTTCAGGTCGGTGCTGATGTTGCCGAAACTAGGAGCAGGAATAGTCTCCCCAGAAGAAGGCTGATAAGTCGCGTTGCTAGTAGACTGGATGTTGAGGTCGGAGTACTCAAAGGTGGTCCACGACAGACCAAAACCGAACTCGTAAAGGGGGGCAGCGGTATCGTTAGGAGCTCGCTTTCCGTCGGTGCTAGGCGACTGTCTGTCAAAGTGACGGTAGTCAATGAAGACACCCTCGCTGAAGTCATCTTGGGGGGCGCCTCGGCCGTTGTTGGCCTCGTAGAGAACCTCGGTGCCATAGCTTTTGCGAGTACGGCCCCAGGTGAAAGGAGAACGTCCAGGGCTTGTCTTTCCGTAGAGAATATCGGCAATGGCGTTACCGGATTCTTGGCCAGGGATACCAGCCCAGACGATGGCGGTAATGTTAGGGTTATTCTCGTACTCAGACAGCAGGACTGTGCCAACTGAGTGGAGAACAACAATGGTGTTGGGGCAAATGGAAGAAACGTTCTTGATGAGCTCATCTCCTTGTTTCCATAAAGTGAGGTTCTTGCGGTCACCAAAGTTGCCGTCAACCTCAATATAGCCCTCACCAGCATCGGCGTTGACGAAGACGATAGCTGTAACGTTTGGCTGGCTGACGAGGGCCTGTGTCTGGGCCCACTGATTGTTGTTCAAGATGCTCTCGTAGCGAGAACCGTCCATGACAGCTTGGGCTTGAATTCCCTGATCAGGAGTGATCAAGTAGGGGAATTGAGCAGTTCCTGAGCCCCAAGCCATAGCGAGAGTGCCATTGTCACATCCACGATCAGCACAGCCGTTCGGTCCACCAGGGTTTGGTCCAGCGTCCTCACCAATGACAGCAAGGAACTTGGGCTTGTCGAGTGGAAGGGCGCCAGTGTTCTTGAGTAGAACACATCCTTTAGCAGCTGACTCGCGGATGTGGTTTTTGTGATCGTGCATGACGTTCACTCCGTAGTTGACCTTCTCGAAGTTCTCTTGAGCATAGGCCTGAGCGAAACCGAGGGTGTTTCGAGTCCAGGACGAAAAGTTGATATCAGGAAGGTCCTCAACGGTCCTGCCGACCTTGAAAAAAGCTGACATGATTCGAAGGGCCATGTCATCGATGCGCCAAGCGGGGACTGTTCCGTTGACAACAGCAAGGGTCAAGTTTCCACCCCAGAAACTGAATCCGGTGTCGAACTCGGTGTCTCCAGGCATAGTCATGTCGAGTCCAGCAACTGCAGAAGCAGCACCGGTATGCTGAGCTTGCCAATCAGTCATAATGAAGCCCTGAAAGCCCATTTCGTCTTTGAGGACTCCGTTCATGAGCTTGGAGTTCTGGCACCCGTAAGAGTTGTTGATCTGGTTGTAAGAGCACATGATGGAGCCCACGCCAGCACGAACAGCGTCAGCAAATGGCCAAGCATAGAGCTCGTGTAAAGTCTTGTCGTCGATGTTGGACGATAAAGACTCTGAGATGTTGAACTCTCTTGATTTCGCATCACCTCGCTGGCGGAAATGCTCTGCACAACGATCAGCTTCTTGCTCATCTCAGCACCCGCAAGTTACATACCTTGTTCGTTACCAATAAAATGCTTCGCACACGCAACAGTGCCAGCATCTTGAATACCCTTGATAGTCTCCGCCATAGCATGTCCTGCCACATAAGGGTCGACGCTAAAACCTTCCCAGTTTCGTCCACCAGCAGCAACACGTCCCAGGGGACCAGTAGCAGGACCAAGAGCAACATCGATGCCCTTTTCTTTGAATTCAGTACCCATCAGAAGTCCTCTCTCGTACCAAAGAGACTTGCTCCAGGAGGCACCAGCTGTGATACCGGCGGGGAAAGCGCTGTTGTAGTCGGACATACGAATTCCGAGGGGGCCATCCTGGAGGCAGAGACCTCGCATACCAAGACGAGGGATAGATCCTGTGTTTCCCACGCAGCGATCACTCTGCCATCTGAGAACAGAGTTAGCTGAGGAGACAGAGGCGCTTTTCTTTCGCGGAGTGACTTACCCAACACCAGTGGTCAAGTTGACCTTTTCGAGTAGAGTAAGCTGAGACACGAAGTCTTTGGCCTTAGCATAGGCTTCCTCCCAGCCCACGGCTGCAGGATCCATCCATGGAGAAGGATAATGAGGAGGAGAATAAGCGAGTGTATTCCGCGTGACAACCTTCTAAGCGTCAGTAAGCGGGTCAACCACCTTCATGGATGCAACGGCCGCGAGAAGCGGCGTAAAGAGTGCGAGGCGCATCCTGGTTGACCGAGAGCCTCTCGAGTCAGAGATGACTTAAAAGATGACTCCTATGCCAAGCAGATAGTCAAAGAGACAGAGGAGGGGGGCCCAGGGGAAGCCGACGGTGCAGAGGAAGGTGATGAAGGCAAATAAAAGAATAATGTCGTGAACGGTATAAAGGAACTCCTCGATAAACATGTCGAAGGAGCGTGGGAACGAGAGACTGTCTTGGGGTTTTGTTTCTGATCTGCAAGTAAGAAGGGAATGAATGATGGGAAGTGATTTGGGGGGGTAGTTGCAGGGAAGGTGAGGAAAAGAAGAACCGCTGCAAGAAGGAAAATGGATGTGGCCTGGAGGAGAGTGAGGTTGAGAATGGCTGACCTTAACACCTGCTAAGGGACCCGGAACCTCAGTGGCAAGTGCACCTGCACCGTCACTGCCTGCCGCACCCAGAATAAGGGCTGCAGTGAACCAATCGGTCTTCATCCTTAGTCGGTTTCTCCTTTACCAGATATATAATTTGTATATACACGTTTAACTACAACAGCACTTGGTGAGCTTTGGCCTTGGACCATAGGGAGCAATGCAGTTATTTTAGCACTGGAGGGAGAGCACTGACAGGTAGCTCACAGGCTAGTTCCAATATATTGGACTGGAAGGGACACAAACGGCCAGGACGATGGTGTAGAAGATGGCACACGATATAAGCCACGACGTGCAAAGCCAACGGTCAGAAAACCAAAATGAAACCACAGGATACGGGCAACGGTAGACTTTATATAAACATCAAATCCATGCAGATCGAATGCACGGCAGACGTTTTGTCTTTATGTACGGAGTAAGTTCATAAACTTTACCAAAGCGTGCTAGAGCGGTCCATGTCTCAGACCACACTCCACCAACCTCTGCAAATCCCTTCCTTCAACAGCTACGCTGGACCTCAACCCGCCTGCCCCGGACGTCCTTACGCGATGAGGGCTTGCCAGCAGAATAGAATAAAGGTGATGCTCCCTCACGCGGAAATCGTCATCAAAGAGGACCTGTCTCTACCCCACAGCGTTGGCAAAGGCGCTCTTGGAGGGTCGACCCAGCTCGGGATTGGACAATGCGTGGTGAGCGCGGCATTGACAGGCCCTTGGTCGTGGGGTAAAAGGGCCGATGCTGGAGCAGGCCCCCAAGGGATCATGTGTTTACTGCTGAGTTATTGCGACTGCAAACTCGTCTGACCATCAACTTACAGCAAGCAGAATGGAGGCGACATGGCCTCGAGAGGTAGTATTCCACTGCAGTATCTTGACGTCACATCGTCCTCGGCCGAGGCCCGAGTCTGCTGGATACTCTGCTCTGGTTCATGGTTTTCTATCCCCCCGGCACGAGAAAGCAGCAATGGGCTCGAGCATGACGAGCAGACAAGCCTGTGGCCTCTGAGATCAGCAGACCACTGATCTAATATGTAGTGATCTAATGCGAATTGGCAATCTAAGACTAACGTTACACTACAGCCTAGGGCGCTCAAGGTCGGTCAGCAACCGCGATCGACATAGCTAAATTTGCATGTTGTCGGTCACGGATGTTTTAAGCTTTCATCTAATTTCCCTGTTAGTGCAACAGCAGGTAAGAGTCTAAGCCCACTACTCCCAATTGCCAGTCCATGTACTAACAAGTCGGTTACAGGTTTCCTGACTCACTAAGCCGGTGAATTTGCCCCCAATTGCCGAAGAGAGCTGCAAGCCTCATCATCAGCATCTCTCCGTTCCCCAGATACTCCCGCACTCTTCCCCGCATCACGGCCCCTCTTCAAACCCTGGCATGATTATCGAGCGATCGTCTGCGTCCGAAGAACCCCCGCGGAATTTCGGTCCTAGGTCCCGTGTCCCAATGAACCCAGTTATCATTGTTGTCGGTATGAGGTCGTCGGGTTGCGAGTCGTGCAATAATCTTGGATGGGCGCACTTGGAAGCTTGGAATTGAGGTCCTGCAAGCAAGTATAAGTCACACGGGCTTGGAATTTGGGTGGTATGCATACTGCACTTGCTTAAGCAGTCAAATATTATTAGTCAGTTTATGCAGTAGCTTAATGCCTATATAGGCAGGTATGTAAGCTATATATCCCATTTCATCCTTTCGGGAATAATCATGACCTCTACGCCAATGAATGCCATCATTGACCCATTGTAAGCTTTCTCTCTGAACCGGACCGTTATACCGCCAACGCCTTGAGGCATCATGGAACCTTTCCTCCTTGACCTCCAGTTTTATCTCCATTTAAATCAGTAGATACCAGGAATGATTCGGGATCGAACAATCTTGCGGTACTCCTCCCAGTCCTTGCCGTACTTGCGGTGGCACTTGTTGTCATCACGGCGTTCACGGTGAACAAGAAGAATGCCGAAGTAGACGATGTAAAAGTAGGTGATGAGCATGCCCCATCCCCTGGCCTCGCCCTGGACGACTTCTCGACCGTCACTCATCACGTACGCACCCTCGGCATTGGCTCCGGCGCTCAAAATCTGATAGCCGGCAACACCGGTAGGGAGACAGTAAGGCCACGACTGGATCCAGTCGCCCAGGTAGTTGATGTGACGAGCAATACCCCACCAGCCAGTTGTGAGCAACTTGCTGCCCTTCTGGGTCTGGATGTACTTGAGGTGAGAGATTCTGGGATCGTCGGGGTTGGTGCGGAAGCGGTTCTTCTCGTTGTTGGCCGAGCGGAAGATGTAAAAGCCAAGACCGATAAGACCCAGCATCGCAGCAAGTCCGAGAGGGCCGAGCGAGACAGGGTGGACCGAGAGATACCGCGTCTGCAGCGAATAGACGTAGGGGACCCAGACAATATCGCCGAAAGCCAGCATCATGCCGAATCCGTCGGTCGTGATGTCCATGGTGGTCAAAATCGCGGGCTCGTTCCACCAAGAGTCAAAGACATACAGGGCCTGGACAGCGGTGATAAGGATAGAGCTGTCGGTCACATAACCATAGTTGCGATACTGCTGAGCGCACCAAGAGCAGTTCATGATGATCCAGCCCATCATACCAGGTCGAAGTTCCAAAAACTCCTTGATATCAACCTCACCGATGAGAGGAATCTCAATACGCGGGTTTAGTTCGCGACCGATGAACCAATCGTACAACATGTTGCCTGAGTGGCCTCCGGCAGCGAGCTCGCGATTCTCCTTGTTTCCAGGCTTGACGCTGAAGCTTCGAACGTAGACAAAGGTGGATACAAGATAGGAGTAGATGATGTTGGCAGACAGGATCTGGATGAAGTGCTCCGACATGAAGGTCCAAACAGGGAATTCGGCGCCCTGGGCGATAGTTCCAGCAGCGAGCACAGCAAGAGTGAAGGTGCTAGAGTACAGAGCTAAGAAAGGTTAGCAAAATCTCATCAGATACCTCAGAATTGACTAACTGTTGAATCGGTAGTTGAGTCGACCACCAGAGCGCAACTCAGTGCCCTCAACCTCGACCGCAGGCAAGACGCGGTAGAGGATCAGGGATAGCACATTGTAGCCCACAACGGCAGCAGTTCCCTCCCAGCTAACCAAACCAGCGACTCCATTTCGAGGCCATCCCACCTCCTGTTTCAAGTTATCGAGCGATAGAGTCTTGGGGTGAAGAAGCGAGGGCGCGGGGCAGCCTGAGATGTCGTTGCAGACGAAGTTGAAGACGTATACGAGGATGGGCAGGAAGAACGAGATAACGAACGCGCCGGGACTGCAATTGTGTTAGCTGTGACTTGAGTCAATAGTGAGGGGCCAACTTACGGTCCAAAGAACTCATAGCCGTGCTGTTCCTCAGAAGGAGGCTGTTTGGTCTTGACGGCCATGTTTGAGGTTGTTGTGGATTGAGGAACTGTTACAGCTGGATAAGGGGTCGGGCCTTGTAGGCTGCTGTAAGTGAGTAGTGAGTTCCTTCGCCTGCAGACAGTTGGACAAACACGATTTTCAAGAGTCTAAGGAAAGCAATGTCAATTTTTCGCAGGTCCTTAAACAGGATGCGCAAAAGAGCAGTCTACAGGGAGTCGTGACGAAATTACAAGAGCTTCTAGTTTAATCTACGCGTACTCGGTACTTGGGCCCTTGCTGGTATTCTTGTTCGGCCCCACTGGACTCTGTCGTATTCGGCACGACTGTGTCTCATTCCAATTGACAAATCAGAGCTTGGGCGAACTGCTTCGTTTCGTTTCAGAGGACACACGGATGTCGGCGACAGAATCTCCGACAATGGATGATGATGATGCCCGGACAATACTTTGCCCGCACATGTGGCAGCCGAGAATGTCCCCTTTTGGAAGAGCCAATCACCAGCCATAGAGCCTTGCGCCCCTTATGTAGACACGACCAAGCTAAAGGGGACCCTGAGCTGATAAAGCAGCAGCCAGATTACTAGTGGAAAAGACAGTTTTAGGTTTGGGATTCAACTGAAACGGGGGCCGCAACGCGTAATCAGGGAGAATCAACTCTCCATATTCCCCATCACCAACTTCTCTTCTCCCCAAGCCGAGACTCTCCGTTTGTGTTCTGTTCTATTCTGCTTAGTGATCCTGCTGTACTCACTGTCCTTTGTATTGCATCCCTCTTTTTTGGTGACATTCATTTCATAACAGGTCTTATCGCAACCTACAACCACGACAGTAGATCTGTCTGCTAGGGCGCGACGTCCATTCCATTCCATCCGACTTCGTTCGCTTCATAAACCATCCTACCATCCTCGACGAGACATCATGCGCTTCCGGGCATTGCCGTTTGTTCTGTCCATGGCCGCTGTCGTCAGCGGACAAGTCGCCGAGGTGCCATCGACCACGATCCCAGTTCCAGCATGTACCGCGACATCACACACCGGCATGGGTGGATTCTTCGATCTACGACCAGACATGGCTGTCGTGCCCGATGAGAATACAAAGAGGTCCGCCATAACAAAGGACTACTTCTCCAAGGGCTACGACTACGGCAAGAACTTCACGTTAAACATCTGCGGTCCCGTTGTAGAGCCAGTCACCAATGTCATTGGCGTGGAGCCCCCTTTGTGGCAGAACGTGAGCGCATACTACATGGTGGGCGGCGACGTCTTCTCGATAGGGTTGGTTTGAACATGCACGGTGTCTCGCGCCGGAGGAAATGCGCCCGCTAACACCAGAGTAGTTTCGAGTCAATGGACTTGCAAAGCCGTGGTCGCAAGCTGGTTCTTCAGTACACGGGAGGATCCCCTTGCGGCGCCGATGTCAACAAGACGGAACCCATCTACGAACGATCCGCACAAAAGGACTCATACCTCGAGGACGAGAACGACCTGACCGCTTACACGCCTGTCCCCGAGCCTGAGGAACCTGTGGAGGAAGAGCCCAAGCCCAAGGATAAGCGAAGACGCAAGTCGACGACCATCTCGTTCCACTGCGATAGAGATCCGGGCAGCACATCCGCCAGCGTCTCCTTTGTTGGCACGGACCCAGACGAATGCGCCTACTTCTTTGAAGTCCGATCCTCCCACGCATGCGCCCACGCGGAGCCGCACAAGCCCGGCAGCGTGGGCCCCGGCAGCATCTTCGGCCTGATCGTGGTCATCGCCGTGCTGGTCTACTTCCTCGGCGGCATATTCTACAACCGAATCGTGACCCATGCCCGCGGCTGGCGCCAGCTCCCCAACTACAGCCTCTGGGCGGGCATCTGGAGCTTCATCTGCGTGCGTCGTCCCCTCCCCGGCTCGAAGCCCGAGCGATACTCTCCTTGAGTCGTCTTTCTCTTTTTTATTTCTTTTTTATACCCCCTTAAATTCTTATTTTTTTGGCCTGATAGAGAAGAAAAAAATAGACTTGGGGCTGACGGATGGGAATTTTCTTTCTTTCTCTATAGGAACTTTGTTTTTGCTGCTTCACTGCTTGTCTGCGACGAGTGGCCTCCCGACGTGGCTACCAACAAGTCAATTCGAGTCCGAGCCGGAGAGAGCAGGATCGGGATGCCGAGAACCGGCTGATCGACCAACTAGACGAGGAATGGGAAGATTAAGAAGAGAATGGGGATGCTATACACGGATGGAATTTTCGTTTTGTCCATTGGGTGGTTTGACTCTTGCGCTTGGGTCCTTGTGACTTAGAAAAGGACATGGAATGGAGTTTTATGGGCTACACAATAATGGTTCAGATGCATTGCATTGGGTTTCGGGAAACGGGCTAGTACATCAAAATACATGTCAAAAGTTGATGCCATTTGTTTTTGTTATTATTCAATATGTCTATTATGTGAAAGACCTATGTGTGAGGTTTGTCCTTGTTAGAAGCGTGTTCGATTAAGAGCCGTCATGTAGACCCGTCAGGCTACCCTATATCCCAAGGCTAACATCACAAAGCAAAATCCTGGGCCGGGTAGAACACCACCGCAAGACTCGGAGTTGACAGGGGTGATCATCGATACTTCAAAATAGATTTCTCAAGAATTGAGGAACGTATCTTGCAAAACGATAACCAGAGTCGAAAACTTGCATAAGCCTATCACAAGCCGGGCAGTTGTTTCTCAAACTCCACCGGCCAACTCGACATAGCATATCATGCTGTGTAGAAGCACCTGAACGAAATAAGGCATGTGGTGTGAGCGGCACGGCCCACGCCTTGACGTCTTCTAGCGTGACTCCCCTTCGTCACCACCAAAGGAGGAGCAAAGACAAAACAGGAGAGAAACAGATAAGGGAGAAAGCATACCCGAGAAAACGCCACATCAAACCACACTTTGGCTGGAGGCTGATTTAAGCCAGATGATGTCTGATGCTATTCCTGAGACATCCTCCACTACCAATCATACACTGATTCGCACCGACCAGTAGGTCAGACGTAATGTGATGTCTTGTTTAGGGTTGCAGAAGCCGTGCGGGACTTGGAGAGACAGGCTGCATTAGTAGTATCTCCCGCGGTTTGCATGGGATGAATAAACACGCAGTTAACCTATCAGCGTTGACGAGTCGCAAAACGGGATTTGCAGGAGAAAACAGGCGTTCATGATTCTACTAATCAGGGGGCGCTTGTGATCAACGAGGTGCAGACTCTAGGGGTAATGATGAGGCAACGTTTGATAGCAGCTGCAGAGGAGAGAGACATTGTGAAGGCATCGTCAACGCCGATGCAGCTATGATAGAAAAGAGAAAGGATCGCGAGGCGACCGCTCAATATAAGGCTGTTCTTGGCTTAGCCGCATGCCTCTGATCGATCTAACGATCCAGATCTGCAGATGGGAGATGCTCAGATGCATCTGACGGGGAGACCCTCTGCAGAAACCGGCTTAACCCTGGAAATAGCCTTACAAGCTACCCTTGCATAGAGCTCTCGAAAATGACCGATCTTCGGAAATAAAGACGCCTCAAACAAGACCCAAGGTTCCATTCAATTCCGTGGTCCCGGATTTTGGCTCGATTCGAGTATGCACGCCAGATGGCTGACTGCAAGTTAACATCTCCAGTCTGAACTGTCCAACCACCACGAGTGCAGGAAAAAAAAAAAAAAACCCTGCAAGCCTTGTTGTCTCAACGGCCAGACCTCCAGGTCTTTCTCTCCCCCCTCCCTCCAAAAAGCCAACTTCGAAAGTTGATTAGTTTTCTCGCAACGGTCCTTGTCTCGGCCTCCGGTGCGGTAGCGGCAGTTGACGGGAAGAAATCCGAGCTTTTCTTTGATTCAGCTGAGTATCTTGTTCCATATCCGTCAAATTTGTAGATGGCTACTGACAGTTGGGATACACAGCAATATACGCATTGCATAACGGAACAACACACGCATTCGCAGCACTGCCTGATCAAGTGATTCTGCGTCTCCTGCATCGGATCTGGCATGTTCATGACAAACGCCCATGCCATGATCTCGCAGTGTCGTAGCTGAAGGCCGGCCTCAAAAGCACCACCCCCAAAAAAGAAACGCATGAGACAGTACAGCTCATAAACTCCCTGCATATAGAGCTTGGCAACATATGGTAGCCGAGTCGAACGCAATTGTCTCGTGACACGAAGTTTCTTTTGTTGCAGAAACACTCACGAATATCACTTTGCTCCTTCCAGCCATTGGTCGATGCCTTCTGGGTCCGTCTGGCAAAGCAATTTGAGTGCAGAGGCAAAGGTACGTAGCTCGATTGTACTGTATAAGGTGGGAGGCAGGCACACCGGGAAGTCTTCCGGGCTGTCATGCAATGTAGGTATCTTGCAGGTTCGTGCTGCAAGGCTACACATTGAGATAGGCAATGTAAGATGGAGAACTAAGATGGGGATGTTGGTCGAGATGCGCTCATTGTGGATGGTTTCAGTCAGGAGTAGATTGAATATGACATATGATTTCCTGCGCAGCTATGACGATCATGGTGTTAGATCCTGAAAGGGAGCCAGATCTTCTGCAAACAAAACCTGTAACCGGTTGATTCCGCCCAGTCCAATTTCCTCGCCGTCGAGTCGTCCGATTACTGTGGCCTTTGCTGCCGTCTTCCCAAGCCAGGAACGTTCCTTATAAGCGTCCTATTTCCAGATCGAAGTGCCTGCATCTCTAGTTACAAGATAGACAGTTCCGAGCCCAAGATCAACAGTAGCTACGTCTTTCCGCATCCGTGGCTTGAGCCCCACGGGTAGAAGACAAGGATATCGACACGCCCTCCTCCACGACCGTTGTAGCTGACCCGGCCCACAACGCCCACCCTGGACGCCATGCTGTGGGATCCCACGCGGCGACAGGGCAGATGCAGTGAAACGAAGCGACCCGGCTAACTGGATGCAGCCTCATCTGAGTATGGAAAAGCGGCCTTGCCCCCCTCAGACACCTTCGAAGTGTGTCTTTTATATCAAACATCTTGAGAGGGCTGTTGACACCATCTTCGGCTCGAAAGTAGAAAGGAGAGAGCAGAGGCGGGCTCGACGGGACGGAAACGGGTTCGAATGTGGCGATGTTTGCTTTCGAGGATCTCGACGGGAAACAGGGGAGGATAGTACTTGGAATCATCTGACGAATGCATGAGTTAGCAGCTGGATAGGTTTGTGAAGAGAGATAGTGCTGTAGACGTCACAACTTGGGCGTCTCCAGCGGTCTGAGCGGGTGATGGGGATGGTATGCTGGAGGCCGGCATCACAACAGTGACCGACTTTCTTCAACTTTCTACGGAGAAATCAACTGGGTTGACACTATGCAAGTGTGCAGCGGGACGTTGTGCAGCATGACGATGAACTAGTGAGAGGACACAAGACTGTGACGATGCTTCTACGGTCTACGTTGTAAAGTGTGTACATGCTTGGATGCATTGCGTGTCTTGTGGATGACTTCACTGAGGTTTCTACGCTGTTCTTCTTGGCAAGGTAAAGTGATCTAAAGTATAGCAGCCTGAGATAATCTAAGGTATGGCCACCTAAGGTAGGCAGGCACTCTATGGCCTAATGAGAGCTGGGCAGTGAATCACCATCACAATGGGGTATATCAATGACCTCTCTTCCTCCTCAGCTCGGTTGTACCCTAACCCCTTTCACAACTCACAACTCTTGTCGAAAAAATGCATTGACCAGTATTGCCCTTTCCCCTCCAGGCAAGCCAGGCCAGGCACCCTCTCACCACTTGTCCCCAAGTTCCAAAGGTGGGCCGTCCGCTTGCAAGCACTGCAGCTCCCCGCCCTCTCTCAGTTTGCTCCCCTCATTGTGCCCATCCTCTCGCCCACCAAACACCCGCAGCGGGTCTCGCCCCCCCTGTCCAGTCCCGCAGACGTCACTCTTGGGCTACGGGGGCTAGTCTGGCCCAGATCTCAGCTGCAGCTGAACCCTTGCTTTCTCTGGGGCGTCTGATATGCACGAAACGGCTAAGAAGCTACAAGGTATGCTCGTCTAAGGGGGAAGTGATCCTCACCCGAATGCCCGTTGTGGGTGCAGGTTCGCAGATGCGTGTGAGTTCCAAGTGGATCTGTAATTCCTCTCTCAGACGAGGACATCTCTAAGGAGAACGGGTTGGTACACACGGTATCAACGCCGAGTGGCTTCCAAGTGGGGGGGGGCTGCAGAGATGCTGCGAGGGCCGTTGCTGTTTTGGAGTTGCAAGTGTACGTTTTGAGAAATACCTGCCCCCTGTCTGCCCTGGAATAGCCTGTCAAGGACACTTGAGACTAGGGCTTTGAGTGATACTGCGCCCAGAAAGCTCTCTGCATGTCACAATGGCGCTGATGAGCCAGATGTGGCTTATCGGGAACTGCCAGGGCCTGACATTCTATATCAGATGCCCATGGCCCCCTCTCTGAGCAGGCCAACGACTTCGAGAAACCACTGCAAACTCCCTGTCAACTGGCACACCCTTGTCACTTGAAACTCCCACTGCTGTCCCATTGTCTTTCTATTGTCTGCTGAGCTTCTGAACTTCTCATTGGTCCCTGTCCCTCCGAACGACACTTGCCTAGCCCCTCTGACAGCGAGAGGTGGCTGGAAGATCCACGGGCAATTCCCGTTTGGGACGAATATCAATAGAGCTCAAGCGTGTGCAGCACAGGCAGTGTTCGTCAGACAATGCAGCTGTCACAATTCGTTTCCAGGAGCTCTTTTGCCCCGCCCTATATCTTTCCAACTTGCGTGGGCATTTCTTCTCCTTGCCTTTCTCCTCAACCACAATTCTTTCTTCCAAGTTCAGATCTCAACACGAATTCGTCCCTCAAGACGAACTCACCAGCTTCCAACTCTGCTCCTTACAAAGATACAACCAACCCTCATCAACGTATGTTATCACTCTCATTACATCTCGACTTTGCATCTTGCGAGTCCTCGCCGTTCAAAGCTGACTTGGAGAAGAACACTCACCCATCAAGCAAGAAACCATGTCTGATTACCAGCAGCATGTTTCTAGCCATGCCTATCCTGACCTGAGTACTCCGTATCGCTCGGCAAACCCTTATGCTTCTACGGAGGTAGTTTGGTTTGATGCACTCAACCGCGTCCCTCAGCCATCTGCCTTTGATGAGAACCATGGTCTCACTGAGAACTTTGGTCCTGTTGAGAACTTCGGTCTTGCTCAGGAACTCGGTCTCCAACACCAGCAGCAGTTCTCCATGCAGCAGGTCAACATGCCTCAGCAGCAGTTCTACAACCACCAGTTCATCATGCCTCAGCAGCAGCCTATCTACCAGCAGCAACAGCTTGGCTACAACCATCAGCAGCCGGCCTTCCACCAGCGGCCTACCCCTTCCTACCAGCAGGTCAACATGCTTCAGCAGCCCAACCCCAACCAGCAGCCTAACCTCAACAATCATGTAAGTACTTAGTCGTATTCCTACCATCATCTTCACATACGCCTTCTCTTATTGAAGCGTTGTCTCTAAGCTCTTACTGACAATCTCATAGTTCGCCGCCCAGGGGTATCACGGCCAGTCCTCCGAGGGTACATCCCCGGCATCTAGCAGCGATGCAACCTCAAACACTTCTGTTGTAAGTCTCTATCCTTCACCCTCCTAGGTTTGACCCAAAACTTTGTCTCACTCTACCTAGTCCGAGTCTTCTATGCCCAAGAAGCAGAAGCGCAACCTCAAAGTGCCCCGCTGTAAGCCGGCGAACGAGAAGGAGAAGTCCGGTACTCTCGCCATCTTAGATCAGTACATGAAGGGCCGCTTTACAGAGGCTAGACAGGCCTGTATCTCCTCAGTCTTGGAGGGGGTCAGAGGAAATCCGGAGGAGCCTCTGCCGAAGATGCTTCTGTTCGTCCCAGACCACAACAACAAGTGTGCCCGGGATATGTATCTACTCGTTGGTAAGAAGTGGGGACTCAGTTACCTCCAGATTCAAAAGCTTGGGGAATTCCCTGTTTCAGACTCGACTCTGCGTGGCCGTCACCGCACCCTCGTCCGTCCCCAGCACGAGCGTCCCCGCAAGCCTGTCGACTGGACCGAAGAGCAGGTAAGACATCAAGAGTCTTTTCACGTTAATACCTCTCGCTAATCCAGTGTCTCCATAGACCAATGCCATGCTTCGGGCTAAATACGACATCGACAGGGAACTCGGCCATGGCAAGAAGGCAGCCAGCGAGGCCAAACGGGCTGGTCAGGCTGCGACGAAGGATTCCACTTTTGCCTTCCGTTGGCTCCTGGTTGGCAACCGAATGAGGGAAATGGGCATCGACCATCACTTCCACGGCAGCGCCATTTCCAGGCAGTTCGAGGCTGCCATGACCGCTCGTGCCGCCGTCCTCGACGCTCAGGCTCTCGCTGGCCCTCAGGTTGCTGGCACCAACTGATTTACCAAGGTCTTCACGGCAATGTGTTCATTTACGAGGCGTAAAGGTATACCCGGGTGGGGTGGTTATTTGCTTTTCTTTCGGTCGATATCGCGGGTCCACGGTAATGTATGCCAGGTGGCAAGTTTCACTTGCTGTTTGACAGACCTGGCAGCATACACGGACATTTCACAAGGAATTCAAAAAAGGGAAGGCAGTCGGCGGTCGAAGCAAGACCGCAAAGGCCAAGGGCAGGCCTAAGTAGTAGTCCTAGATAGCCACAGCCATTCTCTCAAACATCTGGTGCCTATGAATGAAGGTGAAGTGATATGTCGTTTCCGCTGATTGGAGTTGTATCGATTGAGAAGCATACATGTTCCTCAGCAGGGCTTTCAATGGAAACATGGGTACTTGCGGTAGAGGGAATCATCGTGGCAAGATCTTTAGTCTTTGGTCTTGTTGCAATGGTGTTGTCTTGAGGGGTAGCTAGCAGACAGATTCTTACACCTTTCAGGAGAGGGATCCAGTCATACTCAGAAGTACAATCTTTGTAGCCACACTTCTGACAAGCTTAATATTTTGAGGGTATTGGAATATAATATCTATTGTGTGGAAGCACTGTGTTTCCTTAGTCTTGGACTTATACCCAAACTATAACTAAAGGTGAAGCGACTCGCCGTTTTCAAACGAAGTAGGCACTCCAATATCTCGTAAAGCATTGCGCAGTGCCTCTGGGTTCTTCTTAAGTGCTTTCCATTCCAACTCGTTCTTGACCAGGGCAGTCCCAGCCAGGAGAGTGCCATTGAATGCCAGGGTCCCTACTACATCGCCATCCTGATTCTGAAGCTTTACCCCCTCAGCCAGACGAGGACATACCACAAGTGTATCCTTTGTCATGGCCAAGTTGTAACTGACTCTCGTCGGACCCTCGGCTGGTGCCTCCTCCGCATGCGTGGGATCCTTGGTATAGATAGCGACGGCTCGGCAAGCCTTGCGGTATAATCGTACATATGTGGAGTGAAGGTCCGCTCCGGACATACCCAATTTGATTTCTTCGGCAAAGGTAGCGAAAGGAGCGACCTTGCTCTTGAGCTGATCGGCCAGAACAGTCCAGGTGGTGTCAGCCTCGAAGTCTTCCTTCATTCTGGCAATCGGGAGGAGCTGGATGTGTCGATGAGGCTGACTGGCCCCGGAGTGATCACCGCAGTTGAAAAACGCATATAGGCCATCACCACCACCCAAAGACCCGTCTTGATGACCATGTTCTGCCTCGGTCCTTCTGGCAGCTTCATATGCCTCAATGCAGGCCAGGGTGGCTTCCAGGTCTGATTCTTCGAGAACGTGAGTCTGTGGCTTGAACTCCGTGGAGGCAAGGATGAAGTGCTCAGGGACAACAGCAAACTTGTTCAGCACGAGATAGTGAGAGGGGCCGAGGTCTGTGATCTTGAGGGCAGGCAGGGGGTTCTCAAAGGGGTCAAAGGGCTTCTGGGGCTTGGAGAGGTCTTTTGGCGGAGGCTTGGGCTTGTTGGCCAGGGATGGGGAGAAGCGCAGCTGGAACTGATTTTTAAGTTAGCATTGACCTGGCTGAGTCTGATGGACAAGGCCAATGGGACACGTACTGGGATGGAATCGACGTTGAGGATTGTGACTTGGGTGGGGAAGTAGTGCAAATCACCCTCTGATCGAGCCTTTGTGAAAGTCGACTTGACGAGCTCGGGGAGGTTGGAAGGGGCTTTTATGCGAGGCATGGTCATGTAGAGAGCGTATCATAGGACTAGGGAGCTTTATGGGATATTCAAGTATGTCCGTGACGTTTCGTTAATAGAATTTAAGTTATTTTTATTGACTTCTCAAAATCCTGGAATGTCATGGTGAGATCCAACTGGCCCAGTTGAGCTGGGGCTGCTCGGATCATTAGGGCCCGCGCTGGTTGGTCCGCGAGAGTCAGCCTCCCCCGTAATTCCGACCCAAGTTTGGCCAAGCTCCCTGTAGCTTCCCGTGCCTCTCTTTGTTATCACACCCAACCACGAAATCAATTTTCAAAGTTACTTGCTTTAGCAGGAAACCCGACAAGAAGATGCAGAAACTGATTTGAAATTCATTTGTTCCACCAGCTTTTGTCCAACTTGAAAGTTGCAGTGAAAAACTCTTAGTTTCCATCACTCTCCTACGGTAAGACACTACCCAAATTATTCAGCCAAGATTTGCTGACAAACTTGTGTTCTAGTTAGTCATATTCAGTCATCTTCAGACATCATGCCACGAAAGACTCTGGATCACTGGATAGTAGGGAGACGAGATACACGAAAAGGCGGGAAAACAGCACCCTGGGTCCCTGTCACGCGCCAAGCAGTCAAATAGTGAGAAGTGACTGAAATCACGATACTGTGCAACAATCTGACATATCACCAGTCAAACCATATCGTGTTTTTAAACCCGCGGCCAAGAAGAGTGTGTTATCCTGACCTCTGGATGCGACAAGTGACCCAAGGAAGCGGCCGTCGCGCTCACAACGTTGCTTGTGCTACATGAGAATTCTGTACGACACGCCCCCAAAGAAAGCAGAAGAGCAGAGTAAAAGAATTACAAGCTGACCGAAAGTTTGAGCCAGAAACAGCATTTATCACCTGAAGGAGACTGTCTCTATCGAGCAGATCACCGAGAGTGTTTGCAGAATGGCTGAGATACAAATAGCCTAAGCAGCCTCGTTCGAAGCCTTCTGACCCGTCCAAATCCGGTACCAAGCCCAAGCGGTGCCCATGTAACCTACTTGAGCCGGTACATGTACGCTCAGGGGCCCTTGACTTCATTGTCGCATATATTAGCCATGGGTCATTTTCTTGCCCACCTGCCTTGTCTTGCTAGGGAGCAAGTCCGGATCGTCATTGAAGACGACAGAATCATCAGAGGCTATGCTATATATTATATTAACGATGGCACGATCCCAGGTATACTACTTCTTTTCCAGGAGTATAGCCGGTAGAGGATCCCATGAAGTTAGTTCGGCTGGATCTGACTTCGAACATTCTCCAGACTAGCAACTTGCGGACAATGAAATAGACAAGAAAGCATGCTTCTTGTCCCTAAACAAACTATCCGCCTCTTCAGGTGTCAGGAATGATCTCATAGAGGTGTATATACTGCTGCCACGATATTTGTAAGTCAAACATGACATCGGTCCCACACGCGAACTTCGGCTGATTTTGATTTTCATGCAGAAACAGCTACCCAGATCGATTGAAACTCTACTAATATACTGGTCATGGATACCCTTGATCCATCCAAGTCAGATTGCCTGCTACCGACCTGAGATGATGGCACGGATACTAGGGCACATACCAGAACCAACAGGTAAGACTTTCACCCCTCAACAGAATCCCAGAGCATCTCATTGAGGGATGGTCAGGCTAAGCTAAGGTTGCCTGACCAGCCATTGTTAGGGGCAGTATCAAATCAATACCTCTTAGTCCATCGTTATTACGACCGTGGTTTGAACCGCAGATTCTCAACATCAACAGCCCTTTCCGTGAAAGCGGCACTACGCCCATCGTTAAGACGGCGACTTACACGATGAACCAAGACCTAGCCCTAGAGGCTACCATGATTTCGCAAGTCCAATGGATTATGGTATGGACCGCTCTCAGCCAAGCATATACCCAGAGACGGGTGTCAAAGGCAAGGCTCTCGAAATCTTCATGATTCTACTATTCCCAGGAACTAACACCGCTTGTTCCACAGAACTTGAAATTTCATCGACATACGATCGAACCACCCAACGCCCCGTTCGTTATGGAATAGCCTGTCAGGGACACTTGAGACCAGGGGTTCGAGTGATACTGCACCCAGAAAGCTCTCTGCATGTCACAATGGCGCGGAACATCAAACGTCGGATCGCTCGCGAATAGGTGGTAACAGTCGGAAGGGGGGCTGGGTAATGTACAGAACATCTTCAAAGCGACAGGTGGAATACCACGACTGAATCGATTATGTGTGAATTGAGAACGAGAGTACGCCGCCATTGGCAATCTCGTTCCAGAGAATTCAGGAGCTGAGGACAGGGCAGGCTTTGTCAGATTCGTACCAGGAAGCAGTTTACAGCAAAGCACGAGAAGCTGTGCCTGGCTATTTACCATAGTAACACGGGTGAGATACGCCGCCGGACATCAATATCTTCGAAAACGTCGAGGTATGGATTTGAGCCTAGCACATGCCCAACCACTGTCTACATGGAAGCTTTCCCCGCCACAAGATTGGGGCTCAGGGGGATAAATGGAGTTGTGTGGGTTTTGCAGCGCTTACGAGATTACATGGTCTCACAGAGGAATCGATGTCAGCACTTGCTGTGCATTTTACTTAGAGTAAAGGGGAACAAAGAATCGACTCAAAGCCATAAAATCCACAAATCTATTACTTTTATTCCATATATATGCATATTGGTCTCCTTATCTCAGTATGCTCGATGAACTACTCGGACCGACAGCTCAGGGGTTCTTGATGAACCGGAGTTGAACTCTCCCCATAAAAGCTCTGAAGGAAGTACAAACACCCCTCTGAAACATAAACTTGGACTGATCTGCTTTTAGATGCCTTATTAGCGGCTCGGGCCTCTTCTGATACCTCTTCTTCCCCGGACCCAGCATACGACCGGTCGAATCGACAAAGACGTCAAAATCACATACTAGCCATCGACCTTAGAAATACTGCAAGGTACTCTATCTTCCAATGGCCTCTGTAAATGTTTTTGTCACGTGCAAAAGCCTTGGCCTTGAGAAGGGAGCGTTGCAGGTTGGTGATGACGAGAAACAAGAATACTGACTCCAGCAGATGGCTCCCATTGGCTCTTTATACTGTTTAAAGAAGATCACGATAGATCTGATGAAGCAAAATCGCTTCTAGCCCCACGGTGTAAGTTCAATTGCTCCGTGGAAGGCTAAAGCTGACGAAAAGCATGCGCTGAGCTAGGATTTGACCGGCTTCCCAGACTAGCACAAGTTTCATTCTCAGATGGCGGTACATTCTTATAATCAGCTGAACGATCCGAACGATATCACGCGAGAAACAGCTGTGATAACATCTGTCGGCGTTGCCCCTCAGAGCCCAGTCTTGTGAAATCAAGATTATGCCATTTCCATACCATTAGCGCCTGAGTACCTCTTCCCTGCCCTCCTTACACATTTAACGTGCTAATCTCTTGGTCGCTTCGCAGTACCAAGCATCCAGAGTAATGCCTTCCGAACCCCTGATCCTAGCTCCAACCAGACGAGCCGACGACCTTGATATTCCGAGCCCCTCGGCTTACTAAGAAGACATCAAGTCAGACTGCATGCTGCATATAACGTTAATTAATGAGCCATCACTTACAAGTACTATGTCTGCACGATGGCCATACATGTTACAAGCCTGGCTTGAGAAAGAAAGGCCTCACAGCTGGGAAACCGCCAGCAGTAACAGCCGTCACTGTGCCAATACTAAGAAGTGTTATACAAGATGTTTTGGTTTGCCAGTTCAGTATAAGTATCGCCAGTCCAAGATTGATATTTGGTGATACAAGACGAGCTCGGAAACAGAGGAATATGGAAAAGCATCTTGGTGTAAGTCGCGCAGGAATGGGAAGCTCTGGAATCACTTGAATCAAAATCTTTTTCAAACTGCGAGCGGAATGCCTTCCATTGTACGAGGCGTCTGCTGAATCTCCCAAGTATCACTTAAAATTCTCGAACTGCCCGAGCAATCCTCTTTTCCACATGTTAGACAACGAGCCAGAATTGAGGCTTCACAAAGGTCATGGCTATAGCCACAGGAGTCTCTGAGGCCTCATTCTAAGAACAGCAGGCGTACATCAGAGACGAATCTACAAGCTCGGTATTTAGCTCAATGCTCTCTGATTCGTGGCAACGTTAAGAATGATGCCTCATCCGTTTGGAGAGGCAAGGGATTTGACCGGTATTTTCATTGAACCTACTCTGTTTACCCTAGCTAACCTGTCAAGTCTCTAGGTTTTGCGGCGTCATTATAAACTCTCGAGACCCTTACTCCGAAGCTCGCCGTATCCTCCCCGTACCATCCGTTGGCCCAGCCCTGAGAATTCGAGCATCGCCAGGTTGAAGCAGGAATGTGTTTTTCAACCTTCCTTGATCGAAGCGTAACGCTAAGCAATATATTATACACATAATATCTTGGTCCGACATCTCCTTCTCGATCCCACCGTGCACTTGGAAGACCAATCTTCGATTCGAAAGATTCAAGTTATGTCAAAGAATCATGTCTCCTGCACCGGCTTGTTGGGCCCCTTCACAGGCCGAATCATCACAGGGTGTGCTTTTCCGTCCTTATCGCAGGGCACGTCGTCAAGCTCTCGGAATCCCATCTTCTCGTACAGTGGTTTTCCTGCAACAGTGGAGACAAGTACGCCAGAGACATCTTCCTCTTCACAACGATCAACGCCCCATTGAACGAGTCTCTTCCCAATACCGGTTCTTTGGCACCTTGGGGAGACACCTAGCCAAGCAAGACTCCAGTACTCGGTAGGGTAAAGACTTTTGACGCTTTCTATCCATGAGAACACGTCGTTTGCGGCGTCGAGTGAGACTCCAGGGTCTGTTTGGCGGAGTGCAAACTGATAGAAACCATCCCACATAACCCCAAGCCTTGTCAGTTCTATCCAGAAACAGATCAGTCGTGTCATCTTTTAGGTAGGGATGGCGCTAACTTACTCTTATTCCAGGAATCTCCTTGCCAGCTTCGAGCAACATCACTCGTTCCATATCGAACCCATACTGCAAAAGCAAGACATTCTCCTCTCTCGCCATCCTCATCCTCATTATAAGCGGCGAGGATAACCGAGCCCGTGTCCCCATACGCTTCCCGAAGATACAACGACCACATCCTTCGAAACGATTCGGGATGTTCACGGCGACCTGGTATGATAAGAGCGAATAAGGAGTCGTCAATGAAGGTCTCGCAAGCCAAGTCGACAAGTTGCTCGGCTTGATCGAGAGAACTAATTCGAACGATGTTTACATTGGGCTTGGCGGACTCCATAGTGTCCGCGGTATATGGGGCTTGTCAAAGTTGAATGGTTATGAGGGTGCAGAACTCTCGTCCCCGGAGGATTTATCGGTGTCGTGTGATGTAACTATAGTTGACTTTGGCAATGCACTTCGAAGGGTTAGGTCATCTTATATTTTCTGCGGAACAAGAGGGTGATACTATGTTCGTATTTAGCTCCGCGTATTTCTGAAGCGAGTCAACAGTTGCTGCCCCGTGATTGAGTGCACCGTAACGAGCCTGAGTTTATTTGGCGTCTTGGCCCGCTTTCTGCGGGATTCACGGTTTGGTAGCAAGGGTATCCTGGTCTTGACCGACCTAAAACGAACTAGTCCGACGACGGGATCTGCGGCCTCCGCTGTAGCTTGTTTCGCGGCCGTTTTGTTCCCCGTATCGAGAGAGATGGTAGTAGCAGTTACTGTTATACTACTTAGTATAACTCGAGGTCCCAATCAGGTAAAAGACTGAGGTCTCCTAAGTACTTACGCAGGTGAAGACGAAGCCTGGAGTGGCAGCGGTTAGTGCGGTGTTGCACGGAGAAAGCGCTGGAGCCAGTCCCTGGAAGGACGTGCCGTTGGAATGTTTCCCGTTTTGAAATTACACTGTCACTCAACTTTTGTCATCACTACCTACCACTCGATTCAACTTCTTATCCTGACAACCGCAGAGCAATCACAGATGCAGTAAATCCATGCCTACTCGTTTCCACGCCATACATGAAATAAACACCATCGTCTGACTGATTACGAAGTCGTGGCTGACGTGAACTCGTAGTGAACCTCGCGATTCTCCCCCTTCGACCCGGCTCTGGTAGATCGAAAGCACTATTACTGTCACGACACCACCTTACTCATGCTTGCGCCGTCGAAAGTCGAGACTCGAGCTTCAAGCCCTTAAATATCAAATATACGTTACCAATCAGGACCGGCAGACCGGAAAGCCATGAGCTTAACTATACTCACTAGCATAGCAGCCTGCTCCCTTCCCCCTTGGCCTATTGGGTCGATACACGAATACACGACCCTTGTGACAGACACTAGCGAGTGACTACACTTCTTCTGAAATGACTGTAGAAGAAACTAATACGCGTCTTTAGCAAGCATAACCAGATCAGTACCATGAACGGCCAATGAGTAGCCCCGCCAATTCTTAAATACTACAGAGGATTCCAGCACGCCCGCTCAGATCAAGTCGCCGAGTTCGGATCAATGATACATTGTACGAAGATCAAGGCGATTCCGCTCTCTTTATCGAGTTCAAAAGATCCAAGGTCCCCCTATTATGAGCGTATCGAGTACATGAATACAAAACAGATGAGCAACCAGGATTCAACCAACCGTCGGGTAGAATGAGGCTTGCACCACGTCATTCGACTCGCATAACTAGTCAACGATCAGCTGGTATGAGCTGAGCCGGCTTTATGTTCATCTGTTATTGGACGAATCAAGAGTAGTCATCAAGATCCAAACCTGCAGCCTGTCATAATGACCTCCTTCGTGCATTCGCATGAGGTAGCCCGACTTAGGCATTCAGCTGCCGTTATTAAGGCCGTTGTCAAACGAGCTTGTTCCCTCCACAACAGGGATCAAAGTGCAGTCCATAAGAAAGGGGCAACTCGCTCTCAGGATATTCCCTCTTTGCAATTGCACTTCCAATTCTTAGTTCTCTGTGTTTTCCCTTCTAGGTAAACTATCCACCTCAATACCCAATGACACACCGATACAGAACTAACCTATCCCAGATCTCTCTCCCTCTCTCATAACCTCCGGTATTCCGTTTCAATCATGCAATGAGCCTAGACTTCGAACCTAGCAATCCCCATCCACCCAGGCCTCCGCGGGGGCTTGTCTACCCTCCTCATCTTCATACGGCTGGTCACTTCTCATCGGAGGTGGAGGAGAACGCCTCAGGAATCTCTACAAAAATACCAACCGCGACCCCTGGCAAGATTGGTCATCTGACATTGGCATCGATGGAAAGTCATCCCTTTCATCAGCCAAGTACGCCCTCAAAAAGCTCGTGTTTTCGTTGAAGCTATCCCAACCAAAGACGCAGAAGAGCCACCTGAAGAGTGTTCTCATTCCAAGCTTCTTGCTCACATCATCCATGCTGAGATCAAGCCACACATTGAGCAAACCTCGGAACTCTTGGAGCACGGTGTCATCTCGTTCGACTACGTATGTGCGCTCTTCGAGCCTGGTGTCGAGGTCTACGGCAAAATCAAAGGGACTGGGCGTCTGTTCACTCTGAGCAGCGGTAGATACTCGAAGTTCCGAGACGAAACGATAGCATACCTTCTTACTGTTCGTTACATCGATACCGACGGAGACAGTTTAGGCTTTGGGAGTACTTGGTAATCTGGCCATTCGAGAATGTCAAATCGATCTCGAAGCCTGAAGCTGTACTTGCCCATCTTCAAGCCAATATCGACGAGATTATAGAGCGGCTTGTTAAGCGACGGCAGCTATTCGAAAGCTTGATAGGAGTTCATCATAAATCGTATTCGGGTGTCTACACAATCTCTGATTCTGCGTCAGGGGCTCCGAAGCAGCAGCACGTAGGTAAATATCAACCTCATCTGATTTTAATCTTTTAACTAGCATGGTAGGTGACAGACGAGAGGATCATCACTGATTGCAAATACTTCTTGAAGTACCTATACAGCCCTCTCGAAGTCCTCGACCCTCTCGAAATACCTCCGACTTCGCCTCCACCTCCCATGCTTCCACCTATACCTCACCGCGTGGGAGGACGCCTGGAACACGACAAATCACACGGATCTCCAGCTACTGGCCTCTATGAGACGACAAAGGGTCTGTCAACCTACGACTGTGACCACAATGGTCTAACTCGTCTCATCAAATATAATCATGATGACAGGTACTGCTAACAAGCCACTTTCCGAGGCTCAGCACGCACTCTGCTTTCATCTAGTGAAAGGATTTTGCCTGAAGGCTAAGCAATGGGGTAGGTTCACTTCGATATTCCTGGTAAGGAACTCATGCTAACATTGGACGTAGGGTGTTTCGACGTTGACCTCATAGGGGACGTAACATGGGGTTCAAGTGCTTTTGATCAACTTGTACTCCCGAATGACTGCAAGCAACCAATCCGAGCCTTCTTGGATGCACAGATGCCTGGACTAGACACTTTTGATGATGTGATTAAGGGGAAGGTAAAACTCGCCACGAATAAAAGAAACAACCCGTTGTCTGACAGATCTATGTCTAGGAAGGGGAATTATCATGCTCCTGAGCGGAGAACCAGGAACAGGTAAAACTCTCACCGCTGAGTCTTGTAGGCCGTCTGTTGGAAAGGCATCAGCGCTTACTGATACCTTGCTCTTATAATAGTTGCCGAAGCCATGAAAAAGCCTCTGTACAGCATGAGCGCTGACGAATTAGGCGTTATGGCGCATGAGGTTGAACATGACCTTGAACGTGTTCTCGAACTTTCGACAAAATGAGGAGCAGTCCTCCTCCTTGACGAATGTGGCGTGTTCCTCAAACGCCGCTCGATATCAAGCATCCATAGAAACAAACTTGTTTCCATCTTCCTTCGATTCCTCAAATACTACCAAGGAGTCATGTTCTTGACAAGCAACCGCATATCAGCTTTTGATCCAGCCTTCGACCCAAGAATTCATCCCACCATTCACTATCCCAATCCGGATTACACGAGCAGGCTCCATATCTAGAAGACTCAACTGGCCCTGAGCCATGTCAGTACGGTCTTGAGGATGAAGAAGGGGCCGACGAAAGGCCCATGAACGGTTTGGTGAAGTTGACAGGGATGGCGACGATGCTTGTGCTGCTAGCCCAGAGACCGGCATGATAGACGCCATGTAAGTTATCTTTGATGAATATGAGATTCGACTGTGTTATAGTTGTACCGATGGTTGGCAGCATCAAACATGGTATGACGCCTAGATCCCAGGATCAAGGATATGCTGACAAGCCCCTCTGCCGTCCCAGTCTCCACTTCTCGATCGTGATAAGTGGCGACTGCACAGCCAATGAGCTTGTCGAACACCACCACGATGCCAATCACACCAACACGAAGTAACACAAAGATGTAAACTTCCTAAAATCCACGTGGATCACAACAAACGTTAGCATTCGATGCTTACCATCCCTATCTCTGCTATTGGTTGCACAGAACGTCACATCACTGCCGTCTTTGTGACCGCGACGCTAGGACCCTCGTTGCACAGACGTGCACGACCGGGGAACGCTGCGGGCGGTGATGCAATAGACTGGATGGAACGTGTACGAGCCTGGTCTGTTTGTTGGCTGTTGAAATGCGGGAAATGTCTCCACGGCAAAGATGGCTTACAGCCGACGCGGGGTGGTACCCAAGCTTAAAACAAGACGGGTACGCTGGGAAGAGGCCGATTTGCGTCAACGGCTTTTATCAACCTCAACATGAAGTCTGTTGCGCTTCTCTATGCGTGTGGCCTCCTGGCTACCGTAACCGCTGAGTTCGACGGTAACATCAACTACGCTAGTCCTTCTCGCCGTCATGCTCGACTCGGTATCGATGTTCCTTTGGTCAAACGCCGTTCTCTAAAGCGCGGCAACACGCCTTACGATGCATCTCAGCTCAACTTCACTCATGGTGTCGCCTCCGGAGATCCCTGGCCAGAGAGCGTCATTCTCTGGACCCGAATTGCCCCTTCAGCTAAGTCTGATGAGAGCAACAAGGTCGTGAACGGCACCGCGGGGTTGTATAGCCATGAGACTGAGAAGTACATCAAGGCTGATGCTCATCCTATTTGTGTCGAGTGGAGTGTGTTTGATTCTGAGAAGGCATCTGGCGATGGGAAGACGGTGGCCAACGGGCGGGCTTATACTACTTCCGATATCGACTACACTGTCAAGGTGAGCACTGGAATAATGTCAGCACGATTGCAGTGACTAACGATACGTCAGGTCGAGGCAAAGGGCTTAAAACCTCTCACTACTTACCACTACCAGTTCGCAGTCTGTGACTCTGACACCAAGAGTCCCGTTGGTCGTACCAAGACAGCTCCTACCGCAGATGACGATGTTTCCGACCTGAGCTTTGCTGTGTTTTCTTGCAGCAACTTTCGTGAGACCCATCCCTTCAACCATTTTGTAAATTTGAAATAGACTAATCGTTCTAGCCAACGGTTACTTCAACGCATATGGCAACGCTGCTAGAAAGGATGAGCACGACTACGTTATCCATCTCGGAGACTACATCTACGAGTACGGAGCAGACGGTGAACGAACCAGTCAGCCCCGCAATGAAACCTTTACGCTCCATGACTACCGAACTCGCCATGGACAGGTATGTCTCATTTTCTGTATAAACTGTAGGAGAAACTGTTTCTGATAGGGGATCCAGTACCGCAACGACTCTGATCTGCAGCTGCTGTCTCAGAACTTTGCTTGGATTCCTACTTGGGACGACCATGGTGAGTTACATATGTAACTTCAAGGAACCAGCTGACGTAAAGTAGAGTTTGCCAACAACGGCTACAGAGATGGATTCTCCGGTCTTAACAACACTGAGGATTCTTTCCTTCACGATGGTCCTAAGGTCAGCGTTGATACTCGCAAAGTCAATGCTGTGCGAGCTTACTTCGAATGGATGCCCATCCGGTATGGATATGCCGAATGTCAACTACACAGAAAGCCTTTGAATTACTGACATTTACTTGGTAGTCAAACTGACTTGGATGACGGCCTACGAGTCTGGAGATCTTTCCAGATGGGCAAGCTTCTCGACCTCATAATCCTTGATACAAGAAACTATGACCGCAGCATCACATCCCTCGACTGGAACGACGACTATATCGACATGATCCGAGACGATCCCAGCCGCACTCTGATGGGAGGCCGCCAGGAGAACTGGTTCTACAGGTCCCTAAGCAAGTCCAAGGACCGAGGTGCCGCTTGGCGCATCATTGGCAACCAAATCATCTTCTCGCGTATCACTGAGGACTGGGGCAATGGCGAGGTTCTTCCTGGTGACAACTGGAATGTATGTTTCAAACTGGGCTCTCACGTTGATTTCATGCTGACTGCAGAAGGGTTATGTGGCCAACCGAAACCGAACTCTTGAGCATCTCTACACCAACGACATTGGAAACAACGTCTTTCTCGCTGGGGACAGCCATCAGAACTGGGTACGTTCTACTTCAAATATCACCTGAGCTCGTCTGACATTTCTCAGGTCTCGGATCTTGTTTGGCTCGGAAACAAGGACTACGATAACAAGACTGGCGCTGGAAGTATCGGAGTAGAGTTCGCCGGAACGGCTGTCAGCTCAGGCGGTGTCGCCGGACCTATCGAGCCTGCCGCTGGTAAGGCTGCCCGTGCTAGAGTCCAGAAGAACCCTGAATTGCAGTGGCAGGAGGGATATTACCGTGGATACTTCATCCTGGATGTAAACTCCAAGAAGGTTTCGTCCCGGTTCTACGGTAAGAATCAAACATTTGATATCTTGAACAGGCCTCGCTAACCATCTTAGGCTCCCCCTCGGTAGCTTCTCGCAACCCCTGGGATATCCCCTTGGCCAACTTCACTGTCGTTTCTGGCGATAACCACCTGCAGAGACCTGTTGCTGGCGGTCGTGCCGAATCTGGTGCACTTCGCTATGGAGAGGTTAAGCACACGAATCTCACGCTTGATACTGAGACTGGCGAGTGGAAGGAGATTGGTTTTGAGACCATGTATCTTAAGCACAACGACTAAGGGATAAGAGGACCCGAAAAGGACTTATGTTATTAATCCGGCCATAACAGAGCCTAAGGAACCAATTTCAGTTTTAAATGCTATATAGAAGCTAGAAGGGGATGGGGCATTTTGGGGTAATAAAGAAATAAGACGAATAGTTAGGATCTTAACCAACTCTCCCTTCCCGCATCTAACCCTCGTACTCCTCAGGCTCGCCCTCACCCTCGTACTCCTCGACCTCATCGTCGATATCAGCATCCTGATATTGCTGATATTCGGAAACCAGGTCGTGCAAGTTGGACTGGGCCTCGGTGAATTCCATCTCGTCCATACCCTCGCTTGTGTACCAATGCAAGAAGGCCTTGCGACGGAACATGGCTGAGAACTGGTCGTCGACTCGCTTGAAGATCTCTTGGATGGCGGTGGAGTTGCCGACGAACGTGGCAGCCATGTCCAGGCCTCTTGGGGGCACGGAGCAGACTGAGGTTTGAACGTTGTTGGGGATCCAGTCGACGAAGTACTCGGAGTTCTTGGTCTGCACCTTGAGCATCTGGTCCTCGATTTCCTTTGTTGAGAGCTTTCCACGGCTAGAATGTTGTGTCAGCACACCTCACCTGCAAACAAAACCTATGTGTTAAGACTTACAAGATGGCGGAACAAGCGAGATATCGTCCGTTGCGGAAATCAGCAGCGGCCATGAGGTTCTTGTTGTCGAAAATCTGCTGAGCCAGGCTGGGCACGGTGACGTGCTGGAAGGTCTTCATCTTTCGGCCCGTCAGAGGCGCAAATCCAACCATGAAGAAGTGAAGTCGGGGGAAAGGAATCATGTTAACAGCCAGCTTGCGGAGATCCGAGTTGAGCTGACCAGGGAATCGGAAACACGTTGTCACACCGGCCATGACTGTCGAAATCAGGTAGTTGAGATCCGCGTACGAGGGATCAGTGATCTTCAGGGTTTTCTCGTAGATATCGTACAGAGCCTCGTTATCAATGCAGAAGGTCTCGTCTGAGTTCTCGACAAGTTGGTTGAGCGACAGAGTGGCGTTATAGGGTTCCACAACGGTATCAGAGACCTTGGGGGACGGCATGACGGAAAAGGTGGCCATCATGCGGTCAGGAAATTCCTCTCGGATTTTGGAGAGCAAAAGCGTTCCCATTCCTGAACCGGTACCACCGCCAAGAGAGTGGGTGAGCTGGAAACCCTGGAGATGTTCACAGTTCTCGACTTCACGACGGACAACGTCAACAGCCTCCTCAACAAGCTCGGCGCCTTCGGTGTAATGACCCTTGGCCCAGTTGTTTCCGGCACTGGCCTCACCGGCGACAAAGTTGTCGGGGCGGAACAGCTGGCCCATGGGGCCGGCGCGGATGGCATCCTGGGGACCGGACTCTAGATCCACAAGAACTGCACGGGGGACATACTTGTCATTTCCAGCCTGAACGCTTGGTTAGTGGCAAAATCAATTGAGTTTCTGTTCAGGTGGTCAGCTTGCCTCAGCGAAGTAGACGTCGATGCGCTCTCGCTGCTGGTCGTCGGTTCCGTGGTATCTTTTTGGAAAGTCAGAACAAAGTGAGGTAAATAAAGGGTCAGTGACGTTGTTGACTCACGCGCCGCTACCGTCAACGCCGTGCTCCTTGGAAACGGTGTTCCTGGTGGGTGGTTAGTACCGTGGACTCAAAAGCAGTCAGAAAACTCACCAGAAACTTGAGCCGACTTGGTTGCCCTGCTATCATCAACACATATCCCTCAAGTGAATTTTTTGGTGGGAGACCCCTTACACACTGGCCGACCTGGATGTGCACCTGAGCGAAAGGAAAAGGTTAGCCTCTGCCAAGAATAGAAACAAGACAAGCTCACAATCTCGCGCATATTTGCTGGTGCTGACGTTTGCCTCCGACGCGTGAGTCTGCGTGGGTGAGTGAGAGGTAGAAAAGGGTGGCCTTGAGGCTTGAGGCTGGACACGACTTAAATTCTAACGCAGGGAAAATGGTGCCTAAAAGTAAAATGAAGGAGAATTCCGGTGCCTGGGCAAAAAGGCGGTAGCCTAGTCCCGGTGGGTGTGGCCTGATTATGTTATCCCTAACTAAGGTATCCAATTTGTCGGTTAACTGAATATTTTCTACTGGTTGCTATGGCTCCTGTGTCTTACAGCAGGGTTACCAGCGCCTGTGGTTTATGTGCCCTGTGGCCTGCTGCCAATCTGTGTTTTACCGTCATAAACAAAACATTACCTACCCAGCAGCTCTAAACTAATAATGAAGCGTCGAATCTAACAGGCTGTTGATGGTCATTTCGCTACTCCTTTCTTGTGGCAAATTAAACTTGTGTGACCCATGTAAACTGCACTCGTGGTCCAATTAGATGCCTTGGATCCAAGCGCCAAAAAGCTCCTATTCCCAACAGTTTACACCGTATCCTTCATATGCAGCTTTTCTGTATTCAACTGCCGCCAGACTGACCGTCGTCTTTGGAGTCGATCAGTTCTCTGATATTTCACAATCACCTATCACATGACTTTTCTTGCTCATCATACAGTAAGATGTCCGTCTTAATCGCTGCTTGCAGACATCTGGGTGCTCACTCATGTGTGCATCATATATAAACGCCTCATGGTGAAGCTTTGACTACAATTGGAGCCTCGAACACTGTCTTGAGGGGAAACACATCCATCTCTCCATGTTTTACTCCACTATCCATGTACGGATCATTGATGCACCGAGAGGTGGAGAGGTCGTGCCGTGCTTAACCTATACACATACAATCACGTAGTTAGTGTGCGTCGATGTAAGGACCAAACTGTCTTCGCGATGGCTTCCAGGCTATTGCAAAGCTTCCATGTTTCTCACTCCCACATTTTGAGTCAAAGCCATTCATCGTCTTCCTTGTCGAGACTAAAAGAGCATTCCTCGAATGTTGGACTATGATCTGATGGCAGCGACAGTAGCTGAGATTTGTCGGCCAGGTTTCTACCAATACCTACCTATGGCTGTATCACAGTTTGCCTTGGCAACTATTTCACGCCGAATGGGGCGAAGTTGCTGACAGTTGAAATGTTGCGTACGGCTGAATGGATCCCCGACTGTATAAAACGCCACCAAACACACCCAGCTCAACATCACCAACCCCTCTTCCCAGCACCTTAGATAATGGCAGAGTCACAAGCCTGGGTATTCTCACAGCGGGGACTCCCCTGGGATGTCCTCAATCTCACAAGTCATCCTATTCCAACATTACCACCTCCTCTTCCTCTGCCCAGAGACGCGCCGAGTCCGGAGGAATGGATCGTGGTCAAGGTGGCCTTTGTGGGCCTCAACCCAGGTGCCATCTTTCAAATGGCTCTCGTCCCACCCTTCATAAGGCACTCATCTTGTGTCCCCGAGATGGATTTTTCAGGTACTGTGATCGATGTCTGGCACCCAGAGGATGGCTCCATGTCACCACAGCCGAGAAGATTCAAGAAGGGTGATAAGATTCTGGCAATGCTGCCAGCTAGCCATGCTTTGCCCACCGGAACAGGCGCTTTGGCCCAGTTTGTTCGTATTCCAGCTAAATATGCTGTACGCAAACCTGACGGCGTGAGCTTTGGTGATGGAGCGGGCTGTTTGTTAACTGGCTTAACGGCAAGGCAGTTGGTGAGTGAGTCTGGTGCAAAGGCAGGCAACCGCGTGTTAGTCAATGCTGCAAGTGGCGGGATAGGCTCTTTGGTAGTGCAGATGCTTCGAAAAGTTGTTGGGGCTGAGGGGTATATCGTTGGAATCTGCAGTGGTAAGAACGTTGAGCTGGTTCAGAGTCTTGGAGCTGACGAGGTGAGTCAAGACTCGCCTTGCAAGGACGTCGTCTAACATCTCACAGGTCATTGATTACACCCAGCATGATCCTTTGACTCAGCAATTGACAGAGAGATTCTCCTCAAAACCCTTCAATACTATCATCGACACACTTGGCAACCAAGCACTATACCTCGCCTCGCCAACATACCTCGTCCCCGACGGCAATTATTCTTCAGTCGGTATCAAACCACCCACGTTCTTCGTCCCAGACTTCCTCCGCGCTGTGCTGCAAATGAAACTCAACGAGTGGTGGCCTGTATCACCTTGGCTTGGCGGCGTTGGACGCAAGTGGATAGGCACGTCCATGATGAACCCTACGCTCCAGGACCGTCAGGCCATAGCGGATATGCTGGGCCAAGGCGATATCAGACTGGTGAGAGATAGCGTGTGGGCGTTTTCTGACACTAAGGAGGCGTATAGGAAACTTGCTGGACTTCATGCCAGAGGCAAGATTCTGGTAAAGGTGGATGGACAAGTTGGCGATGACGAGAGCTAGATGGGATGGTCCTTCAGGCCAGGTTCTCTGCGGACACACTCTACTCCTAGTCTCCTTTAACTTGAATTGCCACGACTTGTGGACTGCACCTACCTACCTAACACTGGAGGTACCTCTACCTTCAACAAAGTGATGCTGTTTAAGAAGGCGTGTCTCATATTTACAGTGTAGGTAGCGTGCGCCTCTGTGAACCACCGTCACTATTGCCTTTCACCTTCATACTCTCCGTGTTGGTCCTTCTCTGCCATTCTTTTCGTCCCTCGCCAGGTGACATGCACTCTTTGAATCTTTTGTCAACATGATTCCTCTCTCTTCAACATCATACGTGTCGTATTCTCTTCAATCTGTTTTGGTAGGTACTCGTTTGCTCATCTCACAGGTTTTCTTCTAACATGGCATAGTTTACACCAGTGCTCAGCTTTAACCACCAACGTTGCAAAATCCCAGCGGTTATCTTCTTCGACCAAAATTCCAGCATCAAGCCTTTATCGTGATGCAGTGTGAATATCGACCCAAGTTTGTGTTCACTTACGAACCCCTCCCATTCATCGTGGAAGACAAACTGTGGGTTCATTCTAAACAAATTTGCAACCCTGCAGACATCAAACGAACTGCTATGGTCAGGGACTTCGTGCGATACTATGTCTTCCCGGCAAGGGACTTGCCTGCTTGTTCATATGTCACCAAAGTTGAGCACGATCCTTATGGAAAAGTGTTCCCCGGCTGGCTTTTGCTCTTGGAAAATGATATTCAAGAGCGCATATTCCTTTCTACAATCCCCATGGCTTATCGCAAGGAGGTTGTGTGCGCTATCCGTAACGACGGGCTTGTGACCAATGCAGATATCTATTATGCCAGCCCACATTAGGAAAGGGAGTGGATGGATCTGCATCTACATGATGACCTATGGCTGTACCATCGACGTCGTTTCTCGGACGAATTGGAGTCATTGAAAAACCGCAGAATTACCTAAGAATTCGGCAACCCCCAGCTAAATCTTCAGTTTTAGGGTCATAGGTTTAAAATGGACTTTTCCGATCAGGGTACGTTTTCTCCTCAAGTGACTTATGTGACTTTCTCTTCCGTGATGATCAGCATTTATTTATGTACGGGCACAATAAAAACACGGAATTCTTCAACCATACCTAAGACTAAAACTTGCGTAAAATAATAGATAGATAGTAGTATAATTAAAGAACCTTGACGACATAAAAGAAGATATTGTAAGACTGCGACTATCTTCTTATAAATGGATTATAAAAAGATGTATCTAGTATCACGAGGTGAGAAAGAGAGAACTTTGTTCCGTCTATCTTGGAGCGGGGTGAGGTTGCTGATAACCGATAACTCTAACGATTTGCTTAATTCATATCCCGGTTAGGAAGGTAACTACACGCCTCGTGGGCGGGGGTTGTGGGAGGTGGATTCTCGGACAACACTTCTAGCTCCTGGACCGAGGGCAACTGATAAAGGACCAGGGAAGAAGCGACAACCATTCGATGCAATCGCTCATACTGCCACGAGTTCGCCTAACTCGGAGAAGGCAGTGATGTATAAGATGTGGCTGGGCTACCACCTTCAGCTGCCATCGTGTATCATTTAAACCTGCCCAAGAGGCTCCTATCAACTCTCTACACCGCTATTGAAGATCTCTGGAGCCTAATCGTCATCACCATGGTCTGTCTAGCTCATGCTAGGAGCCTTGCCGCCTTCACATTCGGGCTAACGTTGCTTGCTACTCCAGTATCATCATTGCAAACCACCCTTGAGCTCCGCCAAAAGAAGAATGCAACAAGTCCATACACAGACGCAGTCTCGGACTACGTTGACTCTCTGGATAAAGAGCTCTGGTCAATTAACAAGAACATCCACGACGATCCCGAGCTCGGATACAAGGAGTTCAAGGCCCATAAGCTTCTCACATCGTATATGAAGAAGCAAAAAGGATGGAAGGTCACCGATACAGTGGGCGGGATTGACACAGCTTTCATGGCCGTCTTTGAGGGTGACGGAGATGGTCCCGTGGTGAGCTTCAATGCCGAGTACGATGCTCTCGAGGGCCTGGGCCATGCCTGTGGTCACAATCTGATCGCCACAGTCTCCCTCGGCGGTGCTCTAGCAACAGCTGAGATCATGCGCAAGGAGAAGCTTGGCGGGAAAGTCATCCTCTTTGGCACGCCGGCCGAGGAGTCTCTTGGTGGAAAGGTGAAGATGCTGGAAGCAGGTGTCTTCAAGGATGCTAAGATCGACATCTCTCTCATCTCGCATCCCAGCAACGCTCCTGACACTCCGTACATGCTTGCGCAGTCGACGGATCGCTTCGACGTTGAGTACAAGGGACTAGAAGCACATGCCGCAGCAGGACCCTGGGAAGGCATCAACGCACAAGATGCCCTTCTTCTCGCCAACAGTGCTTTGTCCTACATGCGCCAGCAGATGCGGACAACAGACCGCGTCCACGGCATCATCCACTCAGCCGGAAGTCGCATCAACGTCATCCCAGCCGCCGCATCAGGAAGCTACCAGCTCCGCTCTGCCAATGAAGAACAACTGGAAGAGCTTTCAGACCGTGTGTATAACTGCTTCAAGGCCGGCGCGCTCGGCACAGGAGCCAAGATGAACTTCACTACACGCCCGTACGGCTATGCCAACATGAATAACAACGATGGCCTTGCTGCGTCCTTCACGCGATGGTTCGAGGAACTAGGCGGCGATCTCCCGGACGCCGATGTTGACAAGAGGAGGGATCCCGGCGGCTCGACAGACCAGGGCAACATAAGCCAAGACTTTCCTGCCATCAGTCCTATGTTCCAGATCACCTATGCCAACGGTAGTGTTCCCCAGAGCGGCCCCCATACTGCGCCGTTCGAAGAGGCTGCGGGTAGCAAGGCGGCGTTTGAGAAGGCTCTCATGGTTGCTAAGAGTCTTGCGGGAGTTGCTGTGGATGTTTTGACGGTCGATGGACTCTTGGACGAGATCAAGGCCGAGTTTAAGAAGACGAAGTCGCTTAGTAGACGAAGGAGATAAGGAACTGATGTATTGGTGCCGTGTCAACTAAGGACGTGGGAGTAGAGTTTATGGCACGGGTAACGATGAACTTAGTCTGTGGTCAGATTGACTGGTGAGAGGGCAGGATAGATAAAGAGCGTAGTGTTAGTTAAACATACGTGAGCTGCCTGCCAGCCACGGATTACACCATGTCACAAACTTACAGTAGCCGGAAAAACTCGTGGTCTGTAGGGGACTCATGCAATGTTTCTATTTTAGGCCGTCCATATTACTCATAACCACATGTCTCGTCAACACCATGCCTCAATCTATATTCCAGGAAGGCCAATGATCTGTCTAACAGCGGGTACAAAGCGAGGCATAATATAAACAACGTAGAAGGCCGTGCCCGCGGTCAAGAGCCCAGTAAGCTATGAATCGTCAGTATCATACTCTGTAAATCGGTTGCCCAAGTGAAACTCACCTTCTCAAACCAGGTGTGGAAGTAAATGGCCGTCATCAGCAGCATCCAGACGCTTAGCCCAATAACACCAACGGCGAACTTGCCGCCGAGGCCTAGGGCAGGTCGCTCAGAGCCTTCGCCCAGGGATGTTTCAGCCTCGACGTTGGCGCTCTTAAGTGCTCCATCAGTCATGACGATGCATCGTTCTTCATTTCTCTTGCCAGACCATCTCAGCACAGCCCAGCCAACTTCCTGCATGAGGAATGCAGTGCCGAGCGTAAGGAGGAAGACGTGACCCGAAATGTCATGGCCTCCCTTCCACTTCCCACCGGCAGCTTTGCAGGCCACAGCCGTGACCTTGTCCCCGACGGTGTCGACACCAAACTCGATCTCTCTCCTGGCAAGCTCACAGCGGCCACCTGTCCATCGGAAACCGCGGTCGATCAGAGCAGGACCAAAACACCACTGCGTGACCAGGAACCAGATACTCGTAACAGCGAGCCACCGCAAACTCGCGCGGACACGTCGTCCCACGTCAGTAGTGCTAGGGTGGCTGAGGATGAAGACGAAGAAAGCAGCGGTGATCCACGCCCAGCCCCTCTTGACGAACAATACGTTGAAGATATTGGACTTGCGCGCAAAGTAACTCGGCGAAGCGCTGGGGTCTTGGAGATGCGATTGCGTGACAGGGTCGTAAGGCGCGGCGCGCGTCTGCGGCGAGATGATAGAGAAGATAGTACCGAAAATGAGAAAGGCCGGGAACAAGACAAGGCCAGCTCTCTCTAGAGGTGTAGGCAGGAAAGGCGACGTGCGTGGTGTCGAGGTCGTTCGTGGAGAAGTGTCCATAACTGTATCGTTTTCAGCCGCTCTAGCGGCGCGACGAGTAGTAACCATTTCTCAAGCAGCGCAAAGTGTACTGATGCAAGTAAAAGAGCTCGCTACAGCATCGGAAGAGCTCAATGATGGGTGAAGGCGAGGGAGAAGAGGTTGACACAAATGGCGCCAAAAATGGCATTGGCCGTGTTTTTGACGATGGGGACACAGAGTTGGCTTGTGGCAATGACGTCTACGTACTCGCACTAGTAGTGGGCTGTCTCGTCGCCAAGGAAGCTGTCAGAAGCTGAGAGATTGAGTGGCTCCCGGGGGCGGGAAAAAGAAAGCTCCGATTTTTGGCGTCTTGAATGTTGCGTGAGACGGGGTCAAATGGGGAAGACTTCGTCTTGTTAAAATTCGAAGAGACGAGCGCTGCTATGACGTACATAACAACCGGCCTGAGAGGTTTCGTCTGTGATCAAGCGATTAATAGGCATCGAAGGGCATTTCGTTTTGCATTGCGCATGAGCCATTTCCCTGCGCAACCGGTGCCCATCCACGCAAACCTACCGCCCACGACCACGAACAGACCGAACCCTACTGCTGCCAGCTTTTAACCTTTCGACGACACGGCCATGCCTACCCTTAAATACCAGAATATTTCTAATACCCATAACGAAGAGTGGTGTAGTGGTATCCGTCCTAGATCCTAAGACCTAAGAACTCTAACACCCGCTCCTACAAACTCTCTCCCACTGCCCGCTCTTCGGTTGTTTTTTTTGCAGTCCACGAGTTCGAGATCGCCCACGACACACCTATTTTCATTTATTTTGCTACGCAGCAATCCGAAGGAGAACTCGAAGCGCCCATGGGTTATGAACGACTACTTGACCCGATTTTATCTGTCGGCAACTTTGGGTGCGGTACGCGAGTGCGATGTCCGATGACGGCCCGGACCTACCTTTATATACCAAATTACATCAAATATCCTCGGCGAAGAGTGGTGCAGTGGTATTCTTCCTAAAACCTATAAACCTTCTCTTCAACCCGCACCTAAAAACCCGTCACCCACTGTCCGCTCTTCGTTTTTTGCTGCTCATGAGTTCGAAAATCCCGACGACGACAAATATGATCAATGTTTTTGTTTTACGACGACGCATTCGATGGTCACAATCACGACGTATACGACACGAAGTCTTGCTTTTTTTCCCGCCTTGCGTACGATTACAAGCTCCAAGCGCTGTATCACATCGCACCCTAGCTCGAGCTGAGCCTACGTTTTGTTTACAAACCACTCCTTGAAAGTTCAAAGAGACAAGAGCCAGACTGGAGCGTCAGCTAGCAGTACTCTTATGATGACTTTGTGGTGCTCTTGCTCAGTATCGCATGGAACGACGCTTGGCATGGGGTCTACCCCTAACCTTTATATACCAGAATTGCTCAGTTTACCTTCGCAAAGAGTGGTGCAGTGGGAGTCCGTCTCCTATTAACCTAAAATCTCAAAAACTCACCTAAAACCTCTCTCACCCCACCGCCTGCTCTTTGCTTTTGCCAGAGCTCACGACTTCGAGAGCGTCAAGCACCATGACAGCATTCTTTTTTTGCCCCTTTTGCTATCTGACCACGCATTCAGATCTCGCTATAGTCGTGACCTATCTGGGTACATCTTTACTGACACGTCCAGATAGCGCCTCGATGTGGTGTTGGACACTCGTCGCTGTACGGGACACCGGCCACTACCCTTATATACCAAATTACCACTCAATACCCCCAGCGAGGAGTGGTGCAGTGGGAATCCTGTTCCTAATAACCTAAAGTCTACAATCCGAACCTAAAAACTCTCTCACCCTGCTGCCTGCTCCTCGTTGGTTTTTTTGGTGGTCACGGCTTCGAGACCACTCGCGTCCCTTTTTTGGACGGGGACGTCACGTCACGCCAACCTTACCTTTATATACTAAACTATCTTTATAATACCCAGCGAAGAGTGGTGTAGTGGTATCCGTACCTATGAACCTAAGAATTCTCATTCCGCACCTAAAATCTCTCTCTCCCACTACCTGCTCTTCGTTTCTTTTTTGCGCCGGTTCGAAGACACCTGGGTGTTTCCTTTTTGTCATTTTGCAGACATGATGGAGCCAGCAAGATCTCATGGGTATAATCACCTCCTATACTACCAGTAAGGAGTAGTTGAGCAGGACCTTTTCATTTTCCCACTATCTATTCTTTTTCCATTGCTTGGAGTTACAAATTCGGCTTGAACTTGGCTAGTCCTGCTGTCTTTTCCTCTTTTTTATGGCATCGATTTGACATGTCTGTTACTGCTTTACTTCGGACTCGGACGCAAGTCTGACCTCAGTCTTAAACTAATACTACAGGTACGAATGGGTCGTCGAGTGGTTTGGTGCAAGAGGTCGGGTCCACGGGTCGCAGATGGCTGCTGGTGAGCCGTCTCGCTTGGACCTGGTAGATGCCTGAGGTGCAGTAGGTCACGGCAGGCATAGCCTTAAATATTAAAATAAGTGTATTCCTGTTGGCGAAGAGTGGTGTGGTGGGATTCTTCCTAAAAACCTATGAATTCTAAAATCCGTTCCTATAAACTCTCTCTCCCTACTACCCACTCTTCGACTTTTTTGATCACAAGTTCGAAAAGACTCGCTTCTGTATTTTTTTCTTCTATATATTGTGTCGTAATTGTCGGAGGTCGGAGATGTCCAGATATTGGTGGTTAATCTAGTTGTCCATCATCTCGGTGTAAGTCAGGGGCTCCGCTGTTGGTTGACCATGATCTAGACACTTGTTCATAGCAAATATGCCGTACTCATTTGCGGTCTTCTTTATACAAGTCCGATGCAGTTACTCTTGGTACTTTTTGTCCGTTCGCTTTGAAGATGTGTCGCGTACTTCCCGTCGTGGTTGCTGTCGCTGGTGCTATCGGACTCGATGGGACACCTTCCTTCCTCTGGCCGTAGACGCACACCAGCCGTTAACATCTCCATATATTCACAAAGAATGATCTGAGGCAGGGGTTTGTTCCTGGGGATACCGTTGGTGACTCATCAATGGATGCCTGGACGTCCTTGTCCCGCGCCTCCGCTGCTGCCTGGACGTCCCACGCACCACCCAAGTTACTCTCCGAACAGCCCACTAACCGTACTATCTTATACCAGAGTAACAGCCCCTTCTTCCAGCGAAGTAGCAGCCAAAAACTGACTTACCTGGTGCAGCGGGAGCCCGGGATCCCAAAAGCTCACCTTCGTTCTTTTTGGTGTTTCTGTAACCTTGGGTTCGAGCCCGGGACTGCCCCATGGCGCTGGCTTTTCTTTTTTCATCTTAATTGCCATTCCTTACCTATCCTTTCAAATTAAAATGTTCTTTTATGCTTCGACTTTGTGAGGTGCTGGACGTCCAATCTGTCGCCCTGAGTGAAGCGTAGATTCACTACCTTTATATGGTCGAATACCACGCTCTCCTCCCAGTGAATTAACTACATTACAAGCAAAAAAGGCTAAACATCTGGTGTAACAGAGTACAACCTCTGGTATCCTTCGCTTTTTGGGGTTTGCGTCTCCCTGGGTTCAAGTCCAGGACTGTACAGCGCTCACAAGTCTTGCTTTCCTCTTTTTTTGCATTGTATGTAACTTACCAGTCTTTCATTATAATATGGATGCTGTTTTAGTGCTTTAACGTCTTGCAGGGCTGAACTTTTGACCTATTCCCTGGTTGGACGAGGCTACGATCCCAACCATTTGTCTGCACCGCACATCGCAACGTAGGTTCAGACACACAACCTTATCAACACCAAGCTTTTCCCTTATATAGCAGATTAATACTCTTTCCTTCCAGCGAAGTAGTTCCAGCTAAACAGGCCGAAAGGCATAAGTTTGGTGTAATGGAACAAGTGTTCCAGCACCCTTCGTTTCTCGGGTTCGAGTTTCAACAACTCGTCTCCTTTCTTTTTTCTTCTTCCTCTTTTGGCTCGCTTGAATTTCATTCTCACGGACTTGGCCTCTATTTCTATACAGTTCCACATTAAATAGATATATATGGCAAATGCACATACAGACACATTGACATTCTTCCTTTGACGAGCGATACGGCCTACCGATATCTGATCTAGCATGCTATCTTGACTCACAAGTCCAATAAGTATGCGGTAAAACAATATATTTGTTACCGGAAGGTTAGGGTAGAGAATGCCGCAGTTTGGTTAGAAGTGGAGGAAAGGACCTTGGACAAATTGATGCTGAAGTGATGATGGTGAGATGTCACTTACACTGAAGCACAGCCACGCTCCAGGCAGGTATCCATCCACCCGACCATACCTTATAAGCCTACATAACAAATTCGGTGTCAGCGAAGTAGCTACCAAATTACTAACCATGTATCGCACCTTTAGTGTGGTGGTATTATATTCTAAGGTATCAAGCTGGTCCAATTCCTCTTCACTGGGGAGATGCTTCGTTTTTGGCTCTCGCGTTCGAGTGGAGTTCCAACGCCTCCATATTATTTTGACCATCACGGCCTTAGTTTTGCGGGTCAAACATCTTGTTCGACGTAATTTTTCGGATTCTTCTGGGAGTACAATTCATTTTTCTTTACGAGAGATTGCAGTGTTGGCCTGAGATCGGTGCCGAGTAAGCTGAGCTGCTGACGATGTTTCACTCTCGAGCATGGCTCAGCAAATGACCCCTGACCTGTAGATCTCCTGTGGTTACATTTGAACCATTTAAATGGAGCCCGATTTACAGCGTGTTCCTGCTCCATTCACTTATGCTTACGCGTCCGGCTCGAGGCTAACTTGGCTAACTAACCGAGTCATGAAATAAGTCTCCCCTGTCGCTGTCCACTTCCAAAGATACAGTAGATGTCTCGGCGTTTACCTGTTTCAACAAACAACCCCGGACAACTCCCGCCTTACAGCCGCAAAACCTGCTGATCTCAACCTTGCGCAAATCTCACCCTATGGCACGAAGGATTTTGTGAAGAGTTCTTGGCTATTCCATTGCCGCTATCCGTACCAGCGTCGGGGTTGTCGTTTCTTTCGACAGCGGTTCGGTCTCCGCCTGGGACGTGTCCGATAGGTACAATGACACAACAAAACCCGACAGCCAAGTTCGCCAAATGTTTTCTGGAGCCATCGTCATGCTTTGGCCAGAAGGATCAGGGCCGAGCGGACCCTCCTGCCGTTTCATACGGGCTGTGATTTCGATTATAAGGGGAGCTCACGCTGATCCGGCGGCATCAACGGTACCTCGATAAACAATGCTGCTGCTGTGCCTTGCAGTTGTCCCAACCTTTCCATCATGCGCAGCCTGTTGGTCAAGGTCACGGCATGTATCGCTTTCCTCTTGTGTCTGAGTTGGTATGGACAGACTCACTTCTACCGCGACCCCGGAAGTGTCTTCTTCGACAAGACGCGAGCGTATGAGACTCACTACTCGGAGAATCGCAAGGTGGAAGCACAACGGATGATAGAGTCATACTCGGAGGAACAAAAGCCCATCACACATGTTGGAAATGGCCAAAAAAGTCTTTGCGTGGCGCTCAGCTCTGTGGCACGGCAGACACAATATCTCCCGGTATAGATTGCTCCTCCAAGAAACGGCGGCTATATGCTAAACCCCGCAACGAACAGATGACAGTCGGCAGTTTGCTACACGGGCTTTCGAAACAAGAACGACAGGATCTTCACATCTCTGTCCTCATTGCGGAAACCGAACCGACACACCATCCCAACTGGAACGACACATGGCTTCACCAGGCAGTCGACGACGTTTTTACCTACGATCTCGACGACGCATCAATGGCGCACTTGAGTCAACTTCAAAAGTCTCAGAGTTATCTCGAGAAAGGTGTATTTGACTATACATACGCCCTCCAGCGCTGCTACGACACCGGGGCACTGTATATCGGCATGTTTGAGGACGATATCATCCTGGCGGATAGCTGGTTCATACGGACCCTACGAGGATTAGCGGAAATACCCGGTTCTACTCAGGACTGGCTATTCATGCGCTTGTTCAATCAGGAAAGGTCAACTGGCTGGGGAAGCCGCGAGATCGGCGGCAATCACGAGCACTGGATTATCCTGGGCGTCGGCGCGGGAGTCTCTTCGCTCGTACTCTTCGCCCACCGACGGTGGCGAGCCTCCCGCAGGTATCTCGGCCTAGAGACACTCTTCGTGGTCGTTTTCATTCTGGTGCCGGGACTGGTGATCCTGCTGTACCAATCCGGCAAAGCATCTTTGTTTCCCCCATCAGCCGGGGTGTTTAACGAGCCATTTGGGTGTTGCTCCCAGGCGATGGTCTTCCCGCGCGCTCAAGTTCCGCCGTTGATAGCTTATCTCCAAGGGAAGAAGAAAGGACAAGTGGATCTGATGCTGAACGATGTTGCTTCGGAGAGAGGTCTAGACAGATATGCCCTGTATCCGGTGCAGGCGCAACATATCGGTGAGTTTTCAATATGTTATCTGAGAGACCAATTACTGATTACTCCAGGTATCGAATCAGCGAGGAAGACGACAAAGGGCGAGGCTCAAGCCATCTGGAGCATGGCATTCGAAGACTTGGACGCGGAAGCTCTGAAGAAAGAACACCAGAAGATGGTCAGCCAATACCAACTGTGGCGGAACAAGATCGAGGCTGTGGTGGAAGAGGGATGATGTCTATTAACCGGCCATTCCTTTCGCTCAAGGCATCATTCTCAGCGACAAATCAAAGTTACCTATTTATTATTTGGGTGCTCTCTAATTGCCCACTCCTGATGATCGTGGTGACTCAACGCCGCCATCAAAGCCCCACATTCACTTACAGCCCATCAATCCCCAAGCTCAATATACCACCAAGCTTCAAGCCATGCATCCATGGACGCTTACTCTCATATACCAAACAAACCAACACGTCTTTCAGCGAAGTAGCCTGATAAAACCAACCAAATGATATATTGTAAGCTCGAGTAAAACACTCCTCTATTTTTCGTTTTTTGCGTTGAGGGCATGCTTTCGAACGTTGCTGATGCTGGGGTTTGTCTACTCAACACTATCCCTGTAATAACATTTCCTCTTGTTTAGCCATAGATAGATCTCTTTAACAGATTCCTCTTGAACAAGAGTCTCGCTGTCTTTGATCTGTGAACTATGTTGTCCTTCAAGGCACCAGCCCTGTACACACGGACACCCACTAACAGCAGCGCCCTGCGACATCCACCGATCATTCCCATTTCTTCTCTGCTCAGCTTAACTCCTTGTCGATATAACCCACTTTGTAATTTTGTCTTTCAGCGAAGTAGCGAAACAATTGACAAAGATTTTGGTCGGATGGTTGGCTTGACCACCGTCCTTCCCTCTCCTCCAATTGGAGGAGACTTCTTCGCTTTTGCCGCTTGATGGTTCGATCCGTCGCCGTCTATCTTTTTTCCTTTTCTTTTTCCATTTCTTATTAGAAGTGTAATTTCATGTCAATTTGACTTGACTACTTCTCTACCACATCATCTGTGTCTATCTACTCTCTCAACCTAAGGTATTCATCACGATCGGCCAAGCATTCACATTAAGCATACGTATTGAATAGTAGGAGCAATTTGATTCATTCAGCCACATATTCTAAGCATAGGTGAAAGGTCCAAACCGAGCGTTTTAACGCTGAGATATCCGAAACTCCAGTTCCACCTGGAACAAAAACCCTAAAACAAGAAGAAAAAGAACCTACTCAAACGCGTCTGCGACGTTGAGTGGAAAGCGGTGAGCATGTGTTGCTCGGGTATTCGCATGATCTACGCGTAAGGAGGCGCGGTCTCGCTGGGTGGCGCATGCTCATCATCCTATGATGAGAAGAGGGCAATGGCAGCGCAGAAGTTGTTGCGGTTGTCCTTATCAAGGATAACAGACTTGCCATCGACATTGACCATGTTGATGCTTGCCTTGGTGCTGATACCGTAAAGGTGCACCTGAGAGCTCTCGAGGCTGATTATATTGTCTTGGCAGTTGTTCTCACCAACGCAAACTTGATCATAGTTGTCGAAGAAGCTGTAAAGACCGCCCCCGTAGATAAAAATGCCCTTGGAGTTAACAGCGCGAAGACCCCAGGTGCGAGCACACTTTTGAGAGTTGCCAGTGCAGCTAGCCTTGAAGTCAGGGTCGTGGTACTTCTTATTAACAGTGAAGGGGACGGTCGCGTCAGGGTTGCCCTGCATGTAGGCAGTCTCAGTCTGAATGAGTGACATGTAGACGTTGGCCGCACTCTCGAGGTGGTAGTTGTAGAGAACGTTGTGCTCGGAAGCAGTGCCCCACAACCAGGCGCCCTTGGTGCTCTCGATCAGAACACCACGGCCGTTGTAGAGGTTGATCTGAGAGTGATCGCTGAGGTCGAGCTCGTGATCGGCAATCCAGAACCAGGCGTTCTCGAGGTAGGCGCTGGACTCCTTGGTCATGTGGAGGAGCATGAAAGCGGCCATACACTCAGGCTTGGGCTTGGTCTTAACATCGGGGGTCTTCTTGCATGTGTCGGACTGGAGCTGACTGCCGGCAGAGCCACCGACGCGGAAGTGAACGTCAAAGAGACCGGCAGAGCCAGGAGTCTCACCAGCGACATTGAACTCCATGAGGATAGCACCGGGCTGGGGTCCGAGAGTCTCGAACATGAGGTCCTGGATCTCGACGTTGCCGACATCACCAGACTCACCGACTTGCCAGACAGGCTTGGGGTTGGCTTGGTCTTTGAAGTTCTTGTCGCCGCCAGCCATGATGAGAGGCCAGATCTCGCCAACAATCTTGATATTCTTGGGAACCTTGACAGTGTCGGTGAAGACGTAGGCGCCGTGGTCGAAGTAAACAATCTGGCCCTCCTGGACACCGTCAAAGATAGCCTGAATAGCAGCAGTGTCATCGGTCTTGCCATCACCCTTGGCACCCTTGGACTTGACAGAGACAAAGTTGGAGGCGGGGACGGCGTTGTACTGGGGCTTGCTCTTGGTGACAACGTTGCCGTGGCTGTCGAGGATAGCCTTGGGCTTCTGGATGGGAGTCTGAGTGCTCTGGATAGCCTTGCCCTTACCACCAGTGTAGGCACGACCTTGAACCCATGAGTCGATCTTGGCGTTGCCAGCAAGGATGGTAGCGCTGGTTCCACCGTTTTTGACGGCAACGGGGACGGCGGAGGACATGTCGACGTTGTCGAGAATCAGGGTACCGTTGGTGTCGTGCTGGGCGGGATTATAGTTGGAAAGGACACCAACTTCCGTGTTGGTAATCTTGCTGTCAGTCAAGAGAATGGAGCCGACGTTCTGAACGCTCCCGCCAGCGGTCATGTCGATTCCGACCTTGGCGCCGGAAATGTCGAGACCATTGAGGGTCCACACCCAGTTCCAGTTCATGTAGACGGCAGTCTGGCAGTTGCGGAAGGTCATGTTGCGGGCAGTGAACTGCTGGCCGCCAAGAAAGCCACCATAGCGTCCACCGATGAAGGTGAGGTCGTTCATAAAACCACCAGAGCCGTTATCGATGAAGATACCTTGCTGCTTGTTGTCCTCACTGGGGTCCTCAATCATCTGGAAGACGATATTCTGTAGAGAGGTAGACTGGGCAACCTGCCAGTGGATACCAGTTCCGGAGCTCTTGGGCATACCGGTAAGGTCAATCTTGAAGTTGCGGACCTGGCGGAAGAAGTTGTTCTGGTTGGTGTGCCAGTTAGAGCCGTCAGGATTGTAGGGGTCGACGTCAATGACAGCCATACCCTCGAAGTTGGCTGAAGGCTTGAGGACAGGAAGATCGTTCACATCACCAATCATGTGGGTGTAGTAGTAGGGGAGAATGGGGTTGGAGACAACATAGGTGCCAGGAGGGAAGTAAACAAGAGCGGGGGTAACAGTGGAAGAGTCGCAGCCCTTGCCGCAACGGTTGCCATCAGAGAAGGCGGAGTTGATTGCCTGGGTGTCATCAGAGCTACCATCACCCTTGGCACCGTAATCCTTGACATTACGGAAGATCTTGTAATCAGCAGAGCCGCCATAGGCAACGGCACCCTGGCGCTTAATAGAAGAGAGCCACCAAGAGTGGGCAGCAGCTGCAGGAGCAGGAGTGGTATACTGAAGAGCCTCAGGAGCAGGACCCTCAATAGCCTGGGGAGCAGCCTCAACCGGTAGGGAGAAGAGGCGCATGGCCAGGAGAGAGGCGGTGACGATAGTCGAAAGCCCCATGATGACGATGAAGAGCCAGCTAGATCTTTGGTGTCGGGATGCTGAGATCTGATGTCGATCTAGAGAGTGTGGTGTTGTTATTCCAGCAGGATACTGTTGAGGGAGTCAGTCAGATTTGTGCTCGTGTTATGTGTGAAGATTGATAGATCGTACAAAAGGAAAGGATTGAGAAGATGTGCAATTTGTAGAAGAGTTGAATGAAATAACAGGTCGAAGAGGTTCAGGTAAAACTCGACTTGCGGAGTTGCGCTTTTGAGGGAGTTAGGTTATGCAGGAAGTGAACAGTTATCAACATAATAGGAGGAACAATGATGCAATGAACAGACGAAAAGTAAACAAAGAACAATAGCAATAGCAATAGCAATAGTGGGGCGTGAATGAGAGTGAATATTGCAGTGAGTGAAGTTGAGCTGGCAGCTGCTGATAGCTGTTGGAGGGTGTAAGTGAGGCGATGATGTATTCTGCCAGCTCCTCGCAGTGCCACTGACTGCAGCAGGTGGGCCAGGACTTATTCTTGAATGCCAGAGCCACTCGAACTCTATGCCTACTTATTCTTCCGGCACTTGCTCAGAAGCGGCACATGGGATGAAAGGGCCAGCGGTTACGGTCCCTTGTTCCGATTGCATATGGAGGCTTGAGACTTACCAGGAAATAGGTCAAGTACGAGGACAAAGACCTAGACCGGTTGGATGCGAATGAAACCAGATATCAAGGGAGAGACGAGAGCCTTTAAAAAGGATAGAAATTGCACACAAAAATAAGAGAGGGTGGCGGTCGAAAGCAATGACGCTGTTCCAGACAAGCAGGCAGAAAAAAGAGAGAGAAGGACTGGGAGACACGCGAGCGCGTGTTCACACGATAAAGACTGTCGTGATGGTGGTGGTGTGGTGGTTGAGGATGGGTCGGAGGAAAAGAGAGACAAGGAAAGACAAAAGACCTTATATGTGACATTGAACTAATGAATGACTTCTTTGCTCTTTGTCAAGTCCGTCCTAGTCGACTTCACTTCACGTACCTTGTCGTTAGTGTTACCACTACTGCCATCGTCAAGGACAGGGATCTCATCGTGGTAGCTCTCACCGGACACCATGTGCCGTCTCTGCCTCCGTGGACCAGTCGTTGGGGTGGAGTTGTCCATGGCTGGTCTTCTGTGAAGCAGAACAAGGGGGGTTGAGGGGATCGTCTTGGCTATAGCGCATCACGGACTGTTTCAAATACGGCCTGTCCCAGGGTCGTAGCGAAAAGATGCGAATTGAGGATGAAAAAGATGAAACGGATAATATTCTGAGCTAATGGGGGGGAGAAGATAGGGCAGCGTTTGATGCTGGTGAAGAGTCTAGAGTCTATGGTAGCAAAACGAAATGAAGGAAAGAAAGGGGAGTCGTCTAGGTAGCCTGCCTGCAGGGACCGAAGGAGCGCCCCATCATATCTCACCCCAAAAAAGGAAAGTATCAAGCCCCCGAAATCAGTCTAGCGCTCTGTTTCACCGGATCACCCCAGACAAGCCAGCGGGTGGCTCACGCCGTCGCCGGATCAAAAGACAAAGAAACTAAAGAAACATGAAGCCATCACGAGTCTCGTCCACAAGACCAAGCATGTCGGGATGTTCTCTTCAATCATTATCCAACGTCACGTTATTAAGCTTTAGGCCTAATTTCCGCATTTTATGCATGCAACATTCCTTCAAAACTCCCGGCTAAGACCCTCGAACTATATAACCTTACTAATGCAAAACCAACTACGAAGATTCTCCATTCCTCCCGCCGAAGCATTGCGCCCCCGTCCGTTAATTAGCAGGTTTCCCACAGAATCTTGCGTCTCAGGCCAACCTCATGGCTTTAAAACACGCGCGCGACTACCCATCAGATAAGCGCTCAAGGAGAAACAAAACCTGAATGGATCGGCCCCGGCAGATAGGGATTCTAATTAGGGGATTTACAGTAGGGGTCTTTGTTAGTTGGGCTCCCTAGTGGCGGTTAGTGAAGCCAGTCAGATTCGATACCAAATACACACTATGCCGTGGTTTTGAAAAGCAAGTTTTTATTTGAGGCTATTTCACTGCAGTCTGCGGATATAGACTAAGTATTGTTCTGGCCACTGGCTTGCGCAAATCTTGATTTTACCTGGACTCGACAGAGCAGAAGCCATCACAGCCAACAATCTCCCCCCAAGGTCCCCTGTTTCAAAACACAGCTCTCCACATCCCGTTGCACTACTACGCGCATTCCACACCCAATCTTGAACATCATGCCTTGACGGCCGATACTACGTATCATACTCACATCGATCCGGACAATGCTACCCACAGTATTGCACTAAAGGTCAACAGTTACCCGCATGCGGCAGCCTATAAAACCCTATAGCACCTCCTCATACCGAATGGGATAGGCATCCCGATCAGGTGAGCATATTAATTCAGGGTGGTCATTTATGCGGAACTGCACCATTTGTTTCTGATCTTCGCCTTCACATGATCTACGTCTATTTATCACACGCTTCGTGTTTCACTCCGCATCCTCGATATTGATGCGCATGCCCGTTCATCTCCCTCGTTTCACGCATCATCCATGGACCCTGCAAGCACTTAAACAAATTGCCTCACCGTTCGTGAAACGATACACTGAGGAAACCAACCCGTCGGAAACAATTTTGAGAAGTAATAAACAATTAATCATTTCAACTCCAGACGCATCTATATGATCCAAATCGCTCATCAACGCTATTGGCAAGCACACCCGGTGGGAGATACATCGCCGAATCTCAAATGTGCTCCGTGAGGTTGCACGCATGCACCATGTTTCCAACATGCCACCGATGCTGTCCATACATCTTGAAAACAGTCCAACCCAGCCCTTCCATGTCATAAGTCGTAACAGCCAGCGCCGAGTCGGTCTGGCCCATTAGTGTCCGTGCCCTTGATTTTATTCCCATCGCACGCCCCGAGCTTAGATAAATCCTCCGTCCACCTCCACCTCGACAGGTCTAGCGCTCTCGATTGTCTCAATACCCTCAACATCAGAGCCAAAATCCATGATCAGGATTTTGGGGTCCTGTCCCGTGCTGACAATGCGACGGTAGTCGCTCTTTGCACTAAGCACCCAGCTTGCATGCCACTTGGGAAAGTCGAGCAGCTGATGTCCGGTCTCCATATCCCACACCTTGATGTCAGTGTCGTAGCTTCCACTGACCAGCCGACCGCTCACACTATCTATGTGGAGGCTGCGAACTAGATTCTCGTGGGCGCGCATCTCGCGCAGACACTCGCCAGTGTTGGCATCCCAGATCCGGATAACTTTGTCGTTTCCGGCAGATGCAATGTACCGGCCATCTTCGGAGAATTGGGAACAGGCAAGCCCCTTGGTGTGCCCCGTGAACTCGCGGATGTTTTTGCCTGTTTCAATGTTCCACAACTTCACACGAAAATCTCCCGAGCAAGACACGATGGTGTTGCCCCGCATCTGTACTGCGTTGACAGGTCCGCTGTGTCCACGAAGCTGCTTGATCAAGTCGCCAGTCTGGCGATTCCAGACGCAAATACTGAAGTCCTTGCTGCATGTGACGATATGCTTGTCGTCAAAGGCAAGATCGAGAACAGCCGCGGTGTGATGTCGAAGTCGACGAATGGGTCGGTATCCTGCGCGAACATCATAGACGATGCAGGTAGAATCGGAGGACCCAGTTACGAGGATTTCGTTGTCATACTGCAGGCAAAGTATAGACGCCGTGTGATGGGTGGGAAATGAGATGCTGCGAGGCATCGAGAAGTTGGACCTCTCATTTTCAGAAGAGCCTGAAGCGAAATGGGTAGGATTACCTTCCCCATCAAGAAGCATGTCCGGTGCGTTAATGACATCGGGAGGTCCGATGATCAGACTGCATTCAAGGGTGTGCATATCCCAGACGCGGATCGTCTTGTCGCGGGAACCAGTGATGATTTTGTGCCTGCAAAAGTTAGTGGATAAACTTCAAGACAGTTCAGGTGACTTACTCGTCAAACTGCAGGCAGTAGATACTATCTTTGTGCCCATTCAGATAGACAGGCCTGGCCTTGCCGGTCTTCCATCTGTGGCTCAACTCCTGCTTGACGCGGTAAATCTCCCTCCAGTCGTTTACTGGCGAAACAGCAGGAACTCCAAGGCCACTCCCCGGTACAATGGGCTCGCTGGTGGCATAGGTGGCGGTTGTCTCTCGGAGGCAGGACTCGCGCCAGATGTGCTGGTTACTAACAATCTTTTTCCAGTTCTTGCAGACCATACTGGCGTTGATAAGAGCGGTAGCGTCAAGGTTTGCCAGAACATGGATGGCGAGCTCAGCAGGGAGCCTGGAGACGAAGTCGATCGTGCTGATAACACTGCTCTGGTCCATCTCAATTTCGCTTTCGGCACCAGGAAGGGTCACTGTGATTCCGATGCCACTCTCGCGGTCGTTGGTCTCGTCGTTGGTGCTCGGATTCAACCACAAATTGTATAAGCCTTGGCGAGCGAGGTACTCGTTCTGCATGGCAGCTGAAGCCTTGGCAGCGGCTCCCGAGTTGCTAGGAATGACAGGTGGCTCGCCGCGGAAGCCAGGGATCGGCAAGTGCGAGGAGTTCTCATGATGGTAGGTGTTGTGTTCGTGAGTCAGATCGAACCCATAGATAGATCGTGATCGACGAATAGTAGCCTGTCGAAGACGGTTCCAAGTCGACTGCGTATTGCCGTGGGCGTAGGAAGTGATAGGTCTGCCGGTCTCGGTGTGCTCGTCTATGTCTTCTGCAGCAACAGATGGTCGACGATGAACCATGCGGTTGATAGAGAGTGAGGCGCGGCGAAACATGCCCTTAATCTGCTTGGCACCGGGCGTGTGGAAGTGATGATGTTGTTGGGTCTCGTGGTGGCTCTGGTTCGAATCGTGTGCGTCTTCGGCGTCGTCAAGAGCGAGATCGTCAAAATGCCGGGCCAAATGCTGGGGGTGAGAATGATCATGGCCAAAGGCGAACGACTTTGGTCGTCGCCAGGGAAGTGAAAGGCTCATGCTGCGATCCCGATGGGGAGGCGCTGTGTGCATAGCGCCTGCTTCAGGGCGCAAAGTAGCAGTCGCAGACTGGGCGTTGCCTGTAGAAGCAACCATAGTAGAAGACTGGGATGGAGATTCCATCGTGGCTTCTTGAGTAGGAGCCCAGTCGTTGACTGGGAAGATGCGCTTGGTCATGATCGGCTTTGGAGTAAAGGAGGCGAAAGACTGGATGAAGGATCGTGTATTGAAGCCCGGGGCTGTGCGTCTCGGCGTTGAAATTATAGGTGAGCGACGGCGGTAAATTGCAAGGAATGTCGAATCGGGTCCAAAAGTAAAAAATCAGAAGTTGAACGATGATAAAACTCGGAGCTAAATGAATGCGCTCGTGGTAGGCTCTGAGGCTGAGTTGAGGTTGAGGTTGTTTACCGTCATGCGGTCGCGAAGGCGGTCTTGATCCTTCTCTTTACCAAGGTTCCGCGGCCTTGTTCTTGGGCCTGAAAGCGGGTGCTGGGTGGCAACCTGACGGTAACGGTACACAAGGAGGCTTCAAAGACTTGGCCTTCTTTATAAACCCGTTCTCGCGCGCTGTGTTAAATCCCAAAGAATGAAAAAGAGAACACGAAATGAAGAAAGGGAGGAGAGGAATGGAAATGGATGTGAGGGAGGATGCAGGCTTCTTGAGAAAAAAAGCTGTTGCAACGCTTCGATTAGCAATCCCGGCTCAGCCAGCGGATACCCAGGGGGGTAATATAGAGCAGGGCGAGCTGGACTGCCACTGAAGGGGGGGCCTATCAACAAGTCCGCGATTTGCACTGATTAGACTTTCACTCCAAAATAGTGCAAAGGGTAACCCCAACGAGTCAGAAGAACGGGATGATCAGGGGAATAGAAGATGAAAGGGTGTGGTCTAGAAAACCAGGGAAACGAGTAAAGTATTCCTTAACAGAGCTTGGTGCGACTTGAAGCCAGGCCGTGCTACTGGGAGACTCTTGGCGGTGATGTAAGGCGGTTGTTCTAGTGTGCAAAACGACATCCACTCGCCGCACCTGGCAAACTAGCGCTGTCCCAGAAGAAGTTTTGGAATGCGGGAAGATACCTATTCTTGATTCAGGGCGCGGAGGTGGATCGTCGATATCCAGTTTTCTCGGGGACCGCGATGCTACTGCTGCCACTATCCGGTCCGGTGATAACACTTTCAGATCGCATGCGGAAGTGTGAGTCAAGATATTCATTGCTTCAAAAAGGAGCTTTATGAAGATTACTTCTAGAGATACTCACCAGGCCGACCTCGGTGGTTTCTTTACTGAAGATCCGATTAGATCGCTGAGAAGCTCATCAGGGGCCTGGCGATAGAATCACAGCGTAGCACAGAGTAGCTGTGTCTTCTAAGATGAAATCGGCGAACAGACATTGGTAGTCATCACAGCAACAGTGTTGCTTTGAAGAACCCATCTGCAGTGCAACATACACACTCAATCCGACCAGGGTTCTTTATTAAACTATACTAGCACTCCAACCAGGCCGTTCCCCCGGATTTACAAGAGACGGGTGTTTTGCTTTTAGTACCCTTGCTTGGTCTGTTGTCAGCTCCGAAACGTTTCCCATTGACTACGCCGCTGGCAGACAGAAACAAAGCCCCATTGTGAAGGATCTTAGCGAATCTCGGCACTTTTGAAACCCGAGGAGAGCACATTGTTTTACAGGCTGAATAGAAAGGGGTTAAAATATGTTGGCTAGGACTTCAAGTAAAAGTCAGAGACCTACACTAACTCATGTTACCCAAGCGTAGTCGAAATCTCCCAATCACTACTATCAGACTTGAAACAACCGATTTTTCCTATTCATCACGGGGATCCCGATTTCTGTAGCTTGTTTGTGGAGGGTAGAGTTTCGTTGGAGCTGTACTTCAATTTGGCATTCTGGCTACCCTACTGAGCACAAGCTACGATGGAATGAAGACGACTCTTGGCCACAAGTATGATTCCCTAGGGCCCACAGAACTCTTCTAATTGAGCACACGGGATATCTGAAAGAGACATTCACCATAAGTTCTTAATTCTTGAATTTTGGCTATGTCTTAATAATTAATGTAGGCTTAATCAACATTCTCGCTTGCTGCAGGGCTATCGTGGAGAAGACGGTGGATCAAGTTTTTCCCGTGTCATGGATCCATAATGTGGTTTTTATGAGTTTGCAAGATATCAGATGCTAAACATCACGTTTCGACCGCACTCGAATATCCTTAACTCACCTTTTACGATCAATTGATTGTGTCACTCACCAAACACCATCATGGCCACTCCGCAGAGACCTGCCCAGGTGGCTTTCCGCATCCATCCCATCTACCGCATCTTCTTCCTCGTTCTCGAGCCCATCTCAGCTCTCGTGGGAGCCTTCTACACACACTTCTGCCAGGAGACCTACCTGACCCTCCTGCACGCACCCAGCGCACCTGTCGTACAAGCCCCAACGGCCACGTCTGTTGCCATGTCGCAGCTCGCCAACATGTACTTCTTCTTCGCGCTCAACGAAGCCCTCGTGCTGCGCTCCACGGCGGACCTGCGCGTCTGGCGGACTGTGCTTCTCGTCCTCCTTATCGCAGACGTCGGACACTTGTATTCTATGAGCGCGCTTGGGTCGGGGATCTACTGGGATGTCAAGGCGTGGAATGTCAGCGACTGGGGGAATGTGCCGTGGGTGTATGTCGGTATGAGTATGAGGTTGTGCTTTATGATGGGTTTTGGACTGGGCGAGTCGCGGGCTTTGAAGAGGAAGGACTGGAAGCAGTGAGACTGGAGTCGGGTGGTCTATAGCGAGGTTTCGGTGTAGGGGTAAGCGAGATTTTGGTTGCGATGGCCGAAGTTGGTGATCATTTGGAGATTTATGAAAAATGAGTTTGGATACTACTTGGCAGCGCCTCGCAAGACATGATAGATGAGATCTAGAACATATGATGCTTGGAATACGATGTTCCCCCATCCAGGACGAACGGAGCATCAAACGAGACTCTGCAGACCAGCTTTCAATCCATCACAATGCAACCCTTATACGCCGTACTCTCTTCGTCGGAAAACTCTCCCCATGATAATCCGTGCGCTCATGCGCAGAGTCATGATGGATTCCAACTCGCTCGCGAGCCCAATTCGTCCTATCGGTTATCGGCTGTCGGCTATCGCCTATCGCAAAGCGTCCCCATACCATAACCCGCTTCGATACCTGCAAGTCTGCAACTCGGGACGTGAACCCGAGGACCCCCAAACCCCAACTACGACTCTTGAAGCGTCCCCCAAAGCGCGTTGTTGGCTCGAATCAGATGGTCGCTTCATGATGGAGGGGTCGGCCCAATTGCCCCTCACCAACTCTCACGTAGCGTAAACGGTAGTCAACGCGATGAGGGGTGAGCATCATCGAGTGGGGGCTCATTCTGCTGCTCGGCTCATGAGAGACCGCGAGGTTTATAAAGATTCAGAGTCCCCGATTGCCAGCCATTGAGTCTCACCTTGTTTGTTTCCCTCCTCTCCCTCCTCCTCTGGATCCCACCTCATCATGTCTGTCCCCGATAAGTTCCAGGGCTTCCAGTCCCCCAGCGCCGAGAACTGGACCGACTTCCAGAAGAACTCGTTTGAGCCCCGCCCCTTTGGCGAGTACGATGTAGACATCAAGATCGAGTGCTGTGGTGTCTGCGCCAGTGATCGCCATACCATCAGCGGAGACTGGGGTGGCTGCCCCTACCCTCTCGCTGTTGGCCACGAGGTTGTTGGCAAGGTCCTTCGCGTTGGCGACAAGGTCTCGCTCGCAAAGGTCGGCGACCGTGTCGGTGCTGGCGCGCAGGTCTGGTCGTGTCTGGACTGCCGTCAATGCAAGAACGATAACGAGACCTACTGCAAGGACCAGATCGACGCCTATGGCGCTGATTACCTCGATACCGGATTCAAGACACAGGGTGGTTATTCTTCCCACACCCGCGTGAATGAGTACTGGTGAGAACACTTGTAGCTTCAATGTCTTGACTGCATTGACTGACACCACGCTAATAGGGTCTACCCAATCCCCGAGGCCCTGTCCAGCGCCCAGGCTGCTCCCATGCTCTGCGCCGGTATCACCGTATACAGCCCACTGAAGCGTCTCGGCGCCGGACCCGGTAAGAAGGTTGGCATCGTCGGCATTGGTGGTCTCGGCCACTACGGCGTGATCTTCGCCAAGGCCATGGGCGCCGAAGTCTGGGCTATCTCTCGTTCGCGCGCCAAGGAGGAGGACGCTCGCAAGATGGGTGCCGACGGCTTCCTGGCCACCAGCGAGAAGAACTGGACTGAGGGCCACAAGATGACCTTCGACATCATCATCAACACAGCCAACTCCTTCGAGGGCTTCGCCCTCAGCGAGTACCTCAGTCTACTCGACATCCACGGCCACTGGAACTCAGTCGGTCTGCCCGGTGGTGACGGTATTGAGATCCGCAACCAGGACTTCATCAGCAACGGCTGCTACATCGGCTCATCGCACTTGGGTAGCCGTCGTGAAATGCTTGAGATGCTGCAGCTCGCTGCCGACAAGGGTCTCAAGTCGTGGATTGAGGAGATTCCTATCTCCAAGGAGGGTCTGCAGAAGGCCATGGAGGCTCTGAGGACAAGCTCTGTCCGCTACCGATCTTGCATGGTCGGCTACGATGAGGCATTCGGTGCTTGAGCGGGTGGCTTTTTTGTAAGGAAAAGAAGAAGTTTGTGAAGAAGGGCATGGGGATTTATGAGAAAAGGCAATGGTGGAGCAAAGATGCTCTTGTTGGCGTGGAACAAAGACACCTTGATGAGTCGAAATGACGAATTGAACTTGATGCAACACATACGCTGTCGGTTAAACAGCCTGCAATTGAGAACCGTGCTTGTTTGAAACTTGTACCAATTCAATCGTGATTCCATAATCTTGAGTATTTCCAAACTCCATGATGGAGCGTCGTGAATACGTAGGAGAGACGACCAAGGTTAGAGTTGATCCATCAGAGCCCGTAGTGCCCCGCATAACTAACAACCCCGTGGGGTGTCTCCATGTTACATCACAACAAAGCTCAGTTAAGACTGTATATTCTAAGTAGGTAATACCGGTAAACGCAACGTGCCATGTACAAGCGTGTTTGCTCCATACAGTCACCGCAACACCGCAAGTCACAACATGTTGTATGACCACACTGGCAACCATTCTTCTCACCTGCAACCTCATCTAAGGCTGACACCCCATGTCCTCCGCGCCATACCTAATCCCGCCTCGCCGAAGCCAACACTCCGGACGTCCGGTTATCTCCAGCGGAAACCGGTGGAGCATCACAGCTTCGCTTAGTGACTCACGCTTCCGTGGCCCTTTTCACGATAGTCTGAAGTGAGTGGCAGACATTGCAGTGCTTTCTTATAGGCAATACTTTTTGGGCTTCGCCGAGTCAAGGGATGTGATTAGAAATCCGTAAGGGTCGGTGAATATACCGCATGAAAGAGTCATAGTTGTCTTTGTAAAATGTTAATTGAGGGTATAAGATGAAGCTGGTGGCCGTGTCTTTTGAGGAGTTTGGTGATACCCTCAATTAATATTTTACAAAGACAACTATACAATCAAGACAATCAGATCAATCACTTACATACATCACTCGCTACTGCCTGTACCAATTGACTGTTTACCAACATCATGTAAGTCACGACTCATCCAACCTCCGACCAATGGCTAACATACCAGAGGGGACAATCATCAGCATCTCCCGCTTCGTCGCCCTCAAGATCTCAAAGCTCAAGCCCTTCAGACCCAACATCTCTCATGGATCTCACGCTCCGCTTCCAACGCTCCTGCAGCAAGGCCGAGATCGCCTCAGTGGGCATCTCCCCTTCCACCTCAGCCGTCTTCGCCATCTACACAGCCGCGCAAACTGCCCAATCCTGGATCGACGTCTTCGACATCAAGACCCAGCGAGGCTATTCCAAGACCAGTGGCTCGCGCGCTGTCTTCTCCCCCAACGGGTCTCGATTGGCCACTGTCCGAGACTGGACAGTCCAACTCACTGGTGGCGTTGACTTTCACCACTCCAGCACTGTTTTCCTGAGGGACTACGTGAGCGGCAAGACAGCCTGCGAGCTCAAGGAGGCCAAGGGCGAGCCCATTGCTTGGAGCCGCGATGGGAGAGTCATTGCTGTTGGGGAAGCAAGGGATCGTGTTGGAGTCTGGGACGTTAAGAACGGAACTCGAGTTGGCCGAGTCCTGAGTCACATAGACGCAGTGACGCACGCTGCCTTTCTCCCCGATCAAAGCCTGGTCACCCTCTCACGCGATGGAACGCTGCGAATCACAAACACAACAACTTGCAAGACAATTCGCCGCCTCGAGATTGACGGCTCAAACAACCCTCGAGCTCTGGCCGTCAGCCCCGACGGAAGGCGCATCGTCTCGATCTGGGGAACGAACGTTCACATGTGGGTGCCCTCAGCCAACGACTTGGCATCCTACAATCTCAACGCCGTGCGCCGCTGCGAGGGATGGCCGCTGGCTATCTCGCCCGACTGTCGATACATGCTCTGCAGGACCGAGGGTGGTTTCGACATCATGGACGTAGCCACGGGCACGGTGATGTACGAGGAGACTACGGAGGGGATGGTAATGTCTGGTGCTTTTGCAGAGGATGGCAAGGCCTTGGTTCTTGGACGGATGGATGGTGTTGTAGAGGTTCGGGATGTTTTTGACAGGAGGGCTTGAAAAGTTGTGATACCCAGTTGATCTTCAGATTGCCAACGAGTTGGATAGATAGGACGAGTACGCCTTGGACGGGACAAGGCGCTTTGTGCTTTATTAGGGCGTATGGGGATTGTTTAGTTTCTCGGCTAGGTATTCAACACCTTTATTATATAAGAGCATATGCCAGGCTCTCAACAGCAACTACTACTTCCTATTCTTCAAAGTCTGTGATGATACTGGGGTCTCAGAAAGCGATGACCGGAAAGGGACGTGGATATCTGTCAATGCGTGAAGTCCGTGGATATGAGAACTCACCAGCAGCCATGCCACCTATTCATTGAAGGGGGATAAAGCAATTGCAGAGGCATTAGTGTTCAGTGTTTGAGCTCTGAATGAGATATGCTATCTTCGCCTCTTATGATTCAAAGTTGCTGGTCTAGATTGTTAGATAGAGTGTACATGTATGAGCAAACAAAATATATTCTCTCACAGAATCAGGGTCTAACGGGTATCCTGAATCAAGCCATCTCTGTTAGGTTTCGCACAAAATAGCTGCATGATCTTGAGCAATACGTAACTTCATATTGCAGTGAGGGCGTTCCATTCCATGTATAAGTAGTCCCTCAATTCGACATCTTGAACTATGCAACCGCCTTGTCACTTCAGCCCACGTTCCACCTCTCCCTGAAACATCGGTATAGCTATCTATATACAACTCTCAATACGCTACTCAGCTCTGATGGATAAAGACTTGGAAACCGTCGCTCTGGGCTTCCAGGACCTCCCCACTGAGCTGCACCACCAAACTTTCGAACTATTTTGCCAACACTGCGCGGAAAAGCATCTGGCTACTGCCAGGCATGATTTGTGGAACGAAAACTGGGAAATAAGGGTGAATCGTCGCTGTCTTATAAATCTATCACTAACATGCAAAAGATGGGGACATGTCGCCCAGCATGTCCTCCATCACCACTTCGGCTTCTTGGAGACTGCCTATGAGCAACATATCGGTTTCTGCAGAACCATCTGCGGTAATCCAGAGATCGGTAAACAGCTACGGGTCGCCAAGCTCAGAAGAATAGGGACGTTTCTCAGTGCGGAGCTGGTGGAAGGCTGGATTGCTGAGCCTCTCACCAAGTATTCTGAGTTTATCTCACACCCTGGAAGCATTTTCGACATGGATACCTTGAGCTGGGAGGACTACATCGCGCCACTTATACTACTGCAGACGCCCAATCTGGAACACGCTGTTGTCCATGGGCGCTACGACTGGCTGATATTTAAAGACTTCGATATACGGAATGTCACTCAGGCTGGCGCCCTTCCCCGCAACTTGAAGTCGCTCTCACTTGGGAGACAGCATAAGATGATATTCTCAGAGCCTGAAAAGCCTGTCGACATTGACGGCGCTTTCACGGGAGTGCTACTGACGGCATTCGAAAAGCTCCAGATGCTGACGGTATCCAACCCTCACCTGTTCCTGCTCTTCAAACCACTGCCTCTGCAAAACCTGCGCTCCCTTCGACTTCTCAACGTCCACACGCGGAAAGAAAAGCTTCAAATTCTTATTGACGGGGCAGAATCTCTCGAAGAGTTTGTGTTCTGGGAACTGGAGCAGGTTGAGCTTTCACCTCGTGAGCACGTGACGCCCCAAGGAGTTTTCGAGGTTCTTACTTCCAGGAAAAGGACTCTAAAGAGAGTCGTTTTACGGATGATGTCTACACCAGCGCCTTTCGCAGGCCCTGGTCAACTGGTCAACCCGGAGCCCCTTGCAGGTCTAGGGCAGCTGACCAACCTGGAAGAACTGAGGATGAACCCGGAGATGTTCTGCAATATCTCCGAGCTTGCAACCAGACGGACCACCTTGAGTGGTAGGGCCCTCATTGGAGTCTTTCCGCCATCTCTTCGCACATTATGCATTGATACTGTGCTCATGGATTTCAGGTGCTTTGGTGCAGCGCTGGGAGCATACACCACATCGACCTACAGGCGGCGACCCGAGGAGCAAGGATTCAAACGGCTGATTATTCATCTTACATCTTTATTTCCTAGCAACCTAAATTGGATCAATCTAAGAAATCCGTCGGAAGGATGCCTGCAAGCGATGAGGAACCTTGTCGGCGGAAAATGGGAAGATAATGGGCACTTGATCATCACCCAGGAACAACTTCAGTGGTATAGTTGCACCGAGCGAGGGACAAACTCGATCCTGCCTGCTTTTAATGAATAGAGATAGATGCTTATACGCTTGTATGTTTGAAGAACACTGGAAAGCAACGATTGATGCCATCTTTAATTATTTTGTGTCAAAGTACCTGGAGCCTGGCCGAGAGCAAGTGTTCCAACTTCTTTAAATACCTTGCTATCAAACATAAATATCCCTTGCTAACAAATCACCATCTGCGTCTGGCATAAAAATGTAGTTAAATGAAATACGTTCTATATATTAGAATACCTGTATATCAACTAGCTGTTAAAACTTCAGCTTTTCGAGGTAGCTGGATAAGACCTTTTGAAACATCTCTGGCTCATCCGTCGCCGGGTTATGTCCTGACTCCTCGAAGATGACAAGCTCGCTGTCCGGGATGGCCTTGCTGATCATCTCTGACTCTTCAACCGGGCAGATTATATCGTGGCGTCCTACAACCACCAAGGTCGGGACCGAGATCTCTCCCAGCCTATGACGAACGTCAAATCGAGGCTGACTGTAAGAAAATGCGGCATTGTGGACCTCCCAGCGTAGCTCATCTTCAGATCCCACACCCTCGAACTGGGGAGGCTCCGAGTTCTTCTCGTCGGGCTTCTCAGGCGTATAAATCTTGACAATCTCAGCGAGACTGTCTATAGCATCCTGCCTGTCTCGAAAGCTGCCAGACCAGGCTCTTGCCTGTCGAAGAGGATCTGGCGTGATACGATGGGATGAGAGGATATTTGCTAGAGCTCGATGCGTCCCAATGGGCCCAGATGCCCAGGTGTTCCGGAGGATCAGGCTCAAGAGCCGATTGGGGAAGTTTATAGCGTAGTTCAGGGCGAGGAAGCCTCCGTAGGATCCTCCAGCAAGAATGAATTTTTCATCGCCAGCCCATGCTCTAGAGAGATTGTTAGTACAGTTCTGTTTTGAAAGTTTGAGGACAACTCACCGAAGCTCATCAACATCCGCTATCCATCGCTCATCGGTAAAAGGTCCTTTGGCTTCGCTGCTTCCGCTGCCTCGACAATCGTATACAAGTACACGGAATTTGTTGGCAAGAAACTTGAATCCTTCTTTGACATCTGCGTGGGTTGATAGACCCGGAGCACCATGAAGAGAGATGATCAGGGGCTTCGATTTGTTCTCAGCTCCGAGGAGCCAGACGTTGAGCTTGACCCCGTCACTTAGCTGAACTTGAGTGTTGACTGCTGACATAGTGATTTTTGTGGTACACGGGTGATGGTGGTGTTGAGCTATACTGTTGATGGTGCTATGTTTTCGAAAAGAGCGTACGACTGGAAGAGGTCTTTATATAACTCTTTGTATATTGCCTCAGAATTCTAAATAGTAAATACTGGGTTGTCGCTAAGTCGCTAAGCGAGATCTGCAACCTACTAGACTGGAAGCGAATCGTCGCTGAGCGAGGTGATCCTTTACATAATCCCCGACACAACGTTGATAGTATTCTCCGATATGTCAGCGACATATCTGAGTTGCATGATTGGGCTATTTCATGCCTACACATAGCTTTACTATAATCAGTGCTGCTGTGACATCTCTACTATGTAACTCTCGCACTGAAATTCACTCGGGCTGCAGGAAATACACATATGTTTGCAGTTAATCATAGTGTCCAGGCAATGTTGAGGTTCATGTTACCCCATTGCCAACCACAGCCATAGCTTTCTACGCGATGTGACGGTCGTTTTCATGAGATAAGCCAGATCCAATATCATCAAAATCAGTCCAGACATTATCAAACTGGCAGAATACATTTCGCCTTACTGACTCAGCAAAGTGAACACTCTTCAACAACAAGCTGCTCTCCTACCCAGCGGACCAAGGACCCTCGACAGTATCATCCAATGATTGTGATTACGCATCACCGTCGCGAAATGTATTATCAATCTGATCCTGCATCCTGCTTGCATAACCCCCCGCGTCGCTGAGCGAGATGGAAGAATTACCTAAATAGGCAATTTTCGTCAAGCGAAACGCGCAGACTACTGCGGCAGTGCGGCGGCTCTTATATTAGTTCGCCAGTAGGCAGGAAATAGAAAATTTAAGCAATAAATGAGACTTCTTCAACGGACTGTGGCTGCTCGTTTTGAATTCTCTCGCAAGTCTTATATCTCATATCTAAAATGTCGACCGAATCGGATGCCGAAAAGCAACTGCGCTGTGAGACCATACCATGGGACCAAGATGCTGCAAACCCGCAGAACTGGAGCATCTTGAAAAAGACAATCAATCTCGGAATCGTATCAGTCCTCGCATTCATCACGTAAGTACCCATGTCGGAAACCTACACGTCTAAAAAGCTCACCTACTGCCAGTCCGCTAGAGTCCTCAATCATAGTCCCAGGCGTTCCCCTCCTCAAACAAGACTTTCACGAAACTCGAAGACCCGTCACGTCGCTTGTTGTATCCATCTTTGTACTTGGCTTTGCATTTGGCCCTGTTCTTCTCTCACCCTTGTCCGAGCTCTACGGTCGCCGTCTGCTTTTCAATATTTCCAACGTTGTCACCCTCTGTTTCTCGGTCAGTAGCGCCCTGGCGCCGAACATCGCGTGTTTCATTGTCTTCCGATTCATCGCTGGAAGTTTCGGGGCTGGGCCGATGAACATTGGAGGGGGAAGTATTGCGGATCAGGTTGAGATGTCGAAGAGAGGCTTTGTTATGTCGATTTTCTTCACTGGTATCTTCTTGGGTCCTGTTGTTGGGTAAGCAAAGTGCTAGATGCAGGGTTCTACATGCGGCTGACTAGCATCAGACCTGTAATAGGGGGGTTCATTGCCAAGGACCTAGGTTGGAGATGGGTTTTCTGGGTCATGACTATTGTTGTAAGTCTATCGTTTGTGTCTCGTCCCAGGACTAACCAAGCTGTTTTCAGAAGGGCGTCATGACGATAGCAACCTTTTTCTTTCTCGCTGAAAGTCACGCTCCTACAATCCAACGGAAGCGATCCAAGGATACCACCGAAGTATCTCTCAACACTGGCAAACCGAAAACCAGTCAAGTCCTTCTACGATCGATCTCGAGACCAGTGCGAATGTTGATCCGCAGTCCAATCGTAACTGGTCTATCCTTATACCTCGCTTTGATATATGGCTACCTATATCTTCTCTTCACCACTTTCTCAACTGTCTTCCCAGAGCAGTACGGCTTTGGCATTGACACCTTGGGGCTCGCTTTCCTTGGTCTTGGAGTCGGCTGTGTCGTTGCGCTGATGATTATTTCATGGCTTAGCGACTGGCTGCAAAATCGTCTTACTCAGAAACATGGAGTGTCTAAGCCAGAGTACGTCTTGTGTCCCCATGCAGAAACGTAGCTGACCATATCCAGATACCGACTGCTTCCAATCGTGCTCGGAATACCCCTGCTTCCTATCGGACTGTTCGTATATGGCTGGACAGCACAGTACAAGGTCCATTGGATAGTGCCCATAATCTTCACGGGGCTCACGGGAGCTGGTTTGATTTTCTCGTTTGTAAGGCGCAACTTCTCCGCAACAGGTCACGTACTTACATGCTATAGCTTCCAACGCAGATATACATGATCGATGCGTTTACAACTTATGCCGCGAGTGCTTTGGCCGCCACTAGTGTAGTAAGAAGCATAGTTGGTGGCTGTCTGCCTATTGCTGGGTTGCCCCTATACTCTGCTCTTGGTTACGGATGGGTGAGCTTTCTAGTCCATGTCTTCACCGCGTTTTACTGATTCTTCTCTAGGGAAACTCTCTTCTTGGATTCATCGCTATCCTCGTTTCGGTCGCGCCTCTTCTCTTCTGGCGATATGGTGAGGTGTTGAGAAAGAAGTATGATGTTCAATTCGATTAAAAGATGTGTTTGTTATCTCTTTGAACAAACTATCTTGGATAGGGGAGCTTAGTTGCAAGGTTGGTATATCGGGGCATTAGCCACGAATCATGTAAGATATCGAGGATTATAGAAAAGACATCGCAAAAGCCATGACCAGAGTCACGGTCTAGCAATCATTTACCCTCAGTTCTGAGGCCCAATCGTCGCGTTCCAACAAGACCCTAATGCAATCAAGTCTTCTGCCGAGGTTCGCCGAGACATCCAGTAGCCACTTTAGATTGAGCTTACCTGCGTCACCAAGCTCCAACGTTCCAGCGATGTGCCTCTCTTCGAACCCTCGAGCCCCTTGGTGGAAAGCCTCCACCGAAATCTTGATATTTCGTGTAACTTGTCTCAACATCAGCTGTTTTATCGCAAGATCGTCCTGCTTAGACGGCAGAAAGCTTCCCAATGCTGTTCTCGTCGTGTCGTTGCTGAGATGGTCTGCCGGACCTCTGACAATTTCGCATAGAAGAGTGACTTGACGTTGATGAAGCATGGCGACATTTATATGTCGAGGGCAGCCGGCGTCGCAATTCTCACACGACAAGTACTGTCCAGATTGATAAAAGGCTCGCTGGAATAGTGCTAGGATTTCGTCGATGCTGGCATGCCCAGGATCGCTTGATACGGCATCCAGGCTACCATTTAACTCGTGGATAGCGGCATAGCAGGCTCGAGGGCACTTTCTCCTTCGTTTAGGGCTTGGTGGGTGTGTTGGGGGTGGGGAGTTGATGATGTTCATTATATCAGTTAGTGATGGCGAGTTTGCGCTTGCGGCCATTCCAAAGACATCTTGCGGGTCCTTGTTAGTCAGAGGTTGACCAAAGTATAGTGAATCGTCGAGTAACTGCTTGTGTCAGTAACTAAATTCATTGATTGATTCTAGCCTTTCCTTACATTCGGGTCTGCATTGTTGGGTTGAATTGAGTTAATCGGATCTTCTAGGCCGAAGGTTGACTGAATAACCACATCTGTACCTGACAGATGTAGGTCCATGGCAGGATAGCCCCGTGAATCTGAAACTCCGTTCTTGACAGCCTTTTTCTTTCCACGTCGTTGAGAGAGACTATAGACGCATAGCGGTGAGTCTGGAGCTGTGGCGCATCGCTGGCAAGGAACACCGCCTGAGCATCTGACTCGTGATTGGCGACATCTATTACACGACGTGTTGTACTTGCGCAACTGTGTTCTATCCGCAGAGTCGTTGGTAGGAGAAGCTTCCTGGGTTGGTGGAATGCGAGGATTCCATCGCGTGGTGTAGGTGGTCGGGACACCGTTAAGAGTGGTCATAACCAGGCCAGGCTGATAAGCTACTGCCTCGTGTATTGTTCAGGGAGAGAAATCTGGTGTAAGCACAGAAGTATGGGGGATTTGTCATCATATAAATTTGTTAGCAGGGAAGATTATAGCCATAACGGTAGTATTACATAATCTTATTCATCACTAGCTCATGTCAGCTTGTCTGATCCTACGAGGCCCAAATGATACCAAGATTGACCTGACCGGATTGAGTAGGCACCAAAAATAGAAGTAATCTGGGGATTGAGTGAGATCGGGAATGTGGGGGAATCGGGTCACTTTATGCGGAGAAGCGAGCTACTCCTAGCAAACCGGTACGGTAACTATTTGTACGATATCTCGGTTTCTCGGTTTAGCCAGTTGCACAGGATTGTTAGTCATAACGTACATGTCTCTTGCATGCGGCAGAGGAGCAGTGGAAGATACGTTCTCTGAGCTCACAAGACTTGTCTGTCTAGCCAAGTCAATTTTATCATGCTTGGTTCAACAACTCCACCGCGATGTGTGATAATGATGTGAATGCCAGCCTTCAGAGGTTAGCAAACAATACGTTATTCGTTATCTGTTGGTATTCATCACGTAGAGAATTTCAATCAACTAGATTGATTAGCAGTTGAGAAACGGTAACTCAGGATAACAGGCAGATAGATGCAGTGCAGTATCTGAGACCTACGTTAGGCACGGAACCTCAACCGAGAAGATCGATTCCGAACCGATTACCCGGAGAGGGAGTGCGGAGAGAACCAGCGACTCATGCAGACTCCGATAATTCCATCTTATCTATCAAGACTCACATGAACTCAGCCTCCATGAATAAAACGGCCCAAGCTGCACTTCTGAGTACCTCCCCTCAGTCAACACCCCCAGCAGCAACATTTACAATGGCTGAAAAGACTGGCTTTCCAGGCCTGGCAACCGTGGCGTCAGCCGACCACGTCGAGGAAAAAGCGAAGGCTCATCACACAAACCACCGCGATGGCCACGTTGAAGGAAATGCCCTCTTAGTCAATCGACAGGGCGAGATCCGCAAGATTCCTGTTCCTTCGTCGGATCCGAACGATCCTTTGAATTTCAGACCGTGGGAGAAATGGGGCATTGTTTTTTGCTGCTGCTGGTTCTCCGTTATGGGGCTCTCGGTGGCGGCAGGACTGGGTGCTATCTTGAATGTCTTCTTTGAGATGTATATTCCTCAGGGCTTCAACTCGGATCAGGTGGTTCTTCTAATTACGCTGCCTACGCTGTTTATTGGTCTTGGTATGTTGATCGACTCAGTGATCTTTCCATGTCCTGCTCTGGGCTAACAAAAGCCAGGAAACTACATCATTCTTCCTCTGTCCCTTGCCTATGGCCGTCGACCCATCTTCCTCGTCTCCATCGTCGTTCTCTTCGCCTCCAGCATCGCAGCAGCTCTGCAGAACAGTTACTACGGACACCTCGTCTCGCGCATCCTGCAAGGAATCGCAACAGGCGCATCCGAATCACTTCTCCCGCTCATGCTCACAGAAGTGACATTCCTCCACGAGCGAGCCTTTATCTTTGGACTCTACTGGATGGTCCAAAACGCCGTCTCTTCGTCTCTCAACTTGGCCTCTTCGTACATCAACGCCGATCTTGGATGGCGGTGGTACTACTGGGTCTTTACCATTACCGTTGGACTTGGTCTGATCATCGCCATTTTCCTCGGCTTCGAAACTCAATTCACTCGTCCTGCTGCCTCGCTCGACGGGCAGCTTGTCATCACTGATGAGTTTGGCGTTACAAAGGTTATTCCTGACTCGGAGGCCCAGGCTTATCTGGAGGAGATGTCGAGATCCGGATTGACGGCCCCCAACGCCGCGAACCCGGCTCAGGATTCTGACCGCATGTCATACGTGGAGCGTCTCCGACCGTGGTCTAAGCCTTCTCCACAGCCACTGCGTGTCGTTCTTCTGAGCTGGAGGCACATGCTTGCGTCGTTCCTATCACCTGGTATTCTATATGCCGTGCTTACTTCTTCCATAGCTCTTGGCTGCGGTGTTGGCATGTCCTTGACATACAACCAGGTTCTGATGCAGTACTATCGCTGGGAGGCCAAGGACATCGGCTTGATCAACGTTGGAGGAGTCATTGGAGCTATTCTAGGCATGTTGTACTGCACGTTCCTCGCCAACCCTTTCGTTCTCTGGATGGCTCGTCGAAACCGCGGCATCCACCAACCCGAGCACCATCTCATCACCATGGCTCCCCCAGCTGTCATTGGCATGGGCATGGTTCTCCTGTACGGCTACACAGCCGGCGGCGGCGCAACGTGGTGGGGACCTTACCTCGGCTGGACCATCTTCCAGTATTCCTTCACAGCAGTCATCATCATCTCGACCACGTTTGCCTCTGAAGCTGCTCCCAAGCATCCTGGGCCCGCTCTTGTCACCGTCGTTGGTACCAAGAACATTATCTCCTTTGGAGTTACGTATGGTTTGACCCCGATGATCGAGGAGCATGGATACAAGTGGGCTTTTGGTGTTTTGGCTGGGCTGTTTGGAGGTATATTCTTGCTGGGTATTCCTGTCTGCATATTTAACCCCAAGTGGCGTGCCTATGTTGCCGTGAGGGAGGCTCGAAAGGGCACTACGACTAGTGACTGAGTCTGCAAGATTTTGGTCACATTGGCCGTTCTCAAAGGCTCTTGTCTAACTTTCAGCCTGAGTAGCAATAAATTACATGGATACGTATATCGTAAAGTTTGACGTTGTCTTATGTGACGTACATGCCTGCTCAATACGGCTTTTCCTCTCCCAAACTCAACAGACCAGTAAGACGGTATCCGATGCTTGACGCTATTTCGTTTGCTATTCGATTGCAGACAATTCCAATATATTCAACCTCTGTATTTGACTGCAGTTAGATACCTGCGTAAATAACCCAGATTTTCTATCTCGCTTGGGAGCTATAAGCAATTGCCAGAGTCAGATCAGAACGGCCCGGTGATACGGGGAAAAGTGGATTGAAAATAATCCACACAACACCAGATAGTATGTATTATACACCTTATACAGAATTGAATTTTATAAACCATTAAGAGAGTGATTATAATCATATAAGAGTTTAATATAGCTCATTTGATTTAGTCTAAGCTATTAAGCCTTTCCCCTACTATAGTCCTAAATTTCTTCTTATTTTACATACACTATCAGTTCATATGTGGCTTTTATTTTGACCTGTCTGCCAGCCACCGCCCGGGGCTCCATTCAGTGTTGCATACATCCGACTTACATAGCTTTAGGGTCGTTCCTTGCATGGAAGAGTGTTTACTTCCGTTATCACCGATATATAATCACCCGCTCGGGCTGCAGGCAACTTTCTCTACCTGTCTGAAGGGATTGCAGCGTTCACAATTATACGGACTTTGCACATGCTATATCCGATAGCGCCCTGTCCTAGCTATAAGTGCATTGCAACATGCTCGCCGGACGCTAACCTGCAGTCGTATTCCTGGCCTTTGACTACGCCAACAGCTGCGATAGATTTTGAAGCTAACCTCCACTCGTATTCACTGATGCTATCGTCACCACCTCATGGTATGGAACTCTGAAGTTTGAAGCAACGGGTGACCTATACTGTCTATAAAAACCAGCAAACATCCGTAGCATGTAGTTCCAGATCTCCCCGCTTCATCAGACAAGCACTCCTCATTTCCAACATGCCGACAAACAACGCTGCGTATCTCAACGCCATACAGGCACCCCTCGAACTGCGATCAGCACCATACCCGGACATCGAAGCAGACGAGGTCGTGGTGAAGAGCCACGCAATCGCCCTCAACCCTGTTGATGCTGCTCAGCAGAAACTTGGCCCTTCGGTCTTCCCCTGGCTCAAGTTTCCTGCTGTTCTGGGCTGTGATGTTGGCGGAGAGGTCGCCGAGGTTGGCTCGGCTGTGAGCTTGTTCAAAGTAGGCGATCGTGTCGTTTGCTCCCACATGGGGACCTTCCAGGAGTACGTTCCCGTGAAGGAATACTTCTGCGCGTTAATCCCGGACCATATTGGCTATGAACGGGCGGCAGTGCTGCCGCTGGGCTTGGCCGTGGCTGTCAAGACTTTGTTCCATCAGGAGTACTTGGCCCTTGACAAACCTACTCCAAACACCGCAGCCAACGGAAAGGCCGTTCTCGTCTGGGGAGGGTCTACCAGTGTCGGCTGCAACATGATCCAGCTTGCCAAGGCAGCGGGTTTCGAGGTCATCACCACCGCATCACCTAAAAACTTCGACTACCTCAAGGAACTCGGTGCCAGTCAGACATTCGACTACAATTCGCCCACAATCCAGCAAGATCTGCTTGCCGCCGTCAAGGGAAAGGTCGTGGCTGGCGCTATAGCAAATGGTGGCACGAACCCTGCAGATTTCCCTTCAATCGTAGAGATTTGTGCAGCTGTGGCCCTCAGCTCGCCCGACAATTGCAAGCTGGTTCCCCTGACCATGGTGCCACGGTTTCCGTTGCCCGAAGGCGTTGAGACAAAGTTCGTCATCCCGAGAGACGAGGAACTTTCCGCGTGGGCCTTCAACGACTACCTCCCGAAGGCTCTGGCAGATGGCAGCTTCGTGCCGGCGCCTGAGCCGCGGGTTGTTGGTCATGGCCTTGAGACTCTGCAAAGCGCCATGGATATTGTTAGTGCTGGAGTGTCGGCGACCAAGATCGTGGTCACGGTCTAGCGAGGCATTAGATACTAGCAGGCTTTGAAAACCATTGAGAAACGTAGCTAAACTCGGAAATTGGTGGGCAAAGTAATCATAACCTAGGCATTAAACACTCCCGGCTTATTCTGAGACCGGTTTTTGTTTTGTTTTTTGTCATATAAGTCGTTTTCTTACAGTGTCTGAGGATCAGATCAGAGCTGGTTGAACCGTGATCTTCAGTCCAGAAGCAAGGCCCTTATAAGTAGAGCATAAACCCTGACAGAATCCAGTGATTTCGATAAGACATGGCCGTACAAGTATAAATCAGAAAGGCTAGCAGCTGTAAACTATGCTGCAATTGTCCCTCCCAGACAGTTCGGACAACCTGGCTTCAACGTTAACACCATGTGCGACAACACGTCTGTTATCTATCATTTCCATTCAACCCCCCTTCGCAGCACCCTACTCCTTTCCAGCCAAAGCTTTCACAACAGCTTCAAGCGCCTTTCGATCCGCGCCCCGCACCCTATCAACCAGTCCATCCTGCGTAACGTTGACAGACCTGCTGCTCTGCAGTCCCTCAACAGCCACACCCTTAGGCACACCGCCCGAGAAGAGCACGAAGGTCGGCATAGCTGAGATTCCGTACTTGACTGCGACTTCCTTGACGTGGTCGGTGTTGACCTTTGCGAAAGCAAGATGGCCCTTTGTCGCGTGGGTGTCCGCCAGGTTTGAGAACACTGGCGCGATGGCGCGGCAGGGCGGACACCAGTCTGCGTAAAAGTCCACCACGACATGAGTGTTGGATGCCAGAACGGCGTCTAGTTCAGCGCCTTTGGCGATTTTGTAGACTTTGCCAGATGTTTCGGGGATTGGTGAGCGATCCGTAAAGAATGCCTGCAAGACAGTGAGTTTTGGGAGTTGATGAGGGATTAAGGGTGCACATACCTGGGCAATCATGAACAGGGCCAATAGGCCGAGTATGATATAGATAGTCGCCATCGTGTAGGAAGATCTTGGGCTTTGTGTTAAGTGAGCGGTATGAATGTCAACGAGTATATAAGTTAAAGTCAGTGGTGGATTAATGCTGAACAAAGCCACAATGCTGACAAAGTACTCGCATCACATGACTGTCTGGCACGCAATCGGGCAGCGTCAACCTCATGCATCAAATTGATATAATGCTGGGGAAGTTTTTGACACATTTATAGTTTAAAATTAGCTATATGTACTGCATGTATGATCTTAGTAGTATTTACATGATGCTTGAGAGTATTATCACTTGAGTGTGACAGATTGTTGTCCTTTCCCTGTTAACAAGATATCCATGTATTAACAAATCGGAATCACCATGAGATGCCATAAACCCGTCGTATCATATCACCAAGGCGAAGAAGCTTCCGTTGTGAGTTGTTTATAAACTCTTACCATAAATAAGCCAAGAATTCGTTTAAATAGCGTTATTTACCTCTGCCCCATCTCTTTTTTTGAAACCACATCTACCATTATCTCAGGAATGAAGCTACCCTAGAGACATAGCCCCTCAACATCCATCCGCATCACAACATTCATACGAACAATGTGAGAATTGAGAAATTAGAGTCTATAACTAACTTGGGTATGGTCGTATCTCTCATCGTAAAATCTATCCTTAATCCAATTTTTCAAAGATGCCAAAGGGGTATGATGAACAGAATGCTCGCAGCCAAACAAAAACGACTGACCATTGCCCCGTACTCCTGTCTTGCTATGCAATTCACTGACATTCCAACAACCATGTCGCCACAAATGCTGCACTCTCATCCTCTTCACCCAGGTAACGGTAACCACTCGTTGTGTTATCATTGCTCCCCATAAATCACTTCGCTGCCCCCAACCTTCCACCTCTCTTCCATTTGTGCTCCTATCTTGGTGGTGTTGGTACCGTCTGACCCAAAATCTATCTATCGAGGCGAATATGTATTCCGCCAAGGTCTTATCAAGCCCACCCCAACATCTCAAGGGTCCCTCGAGCATCCGCCGCTGCCATCCCGCTGACGGCAAGCTGTCGGACTTGGGTGCCACGTCTGAGACGCTGGAGTCCGACCGTTACCTTCCAGTACTCTGACTCATCGATTACGAATAGGTATCGTTTTCCTTCTTGATCCCGAACGGTGGCCCGCAACAGGTGTAGGCCTTGAGATTTCCACTCTCCAGTCTGTGTAGTTGAAAAGGGGTGTTAGTATTTCGAAATTTACGCTCGCATAAACCAAGACGACAACAAGTTTTGCAGGCCCGCAACATCTCGGTCAAGTAGACGCCGGCTTCGTCGTCTACGAGAGGCTGGGTCGCATCGAAATCGCGAGCCCAAGAGGCAATCTTAAAAAGCAAGGGGCTCGGTTCTACACTGGGGGCAGGGGAACAAACAGACGAATTTAAGCAATGCGGGGGGCACCATACCTCAACTTGTTTCAACGTCCAAGCCTTGACGTCCCATTCGCGCTGTGGCACACTTCGTACATCGTCATCGATGAAAAGGCCTTCAGTAGTTATACGGAGGATTAGTCCATCCGTCACAGTTCCAACACCTGAGATAAGTTGACTGGCGGGTGTCTTGGAAAACTGATTCATGAACAGGTATACACCCGAAATGACAATCTTGTCAGGGTCCTTGGTGGAATAAGGCCCTCCGCGCATCGAGGCAGGTGGTGTGGTTCGACCAGTAGTCTGTGACGCCGCCCAAGATGACTCGGAGCCAATTGAAGATACAGAGTTCTTACGCTTAGGCTGTTTGGGTGTATCATACGGCCGGTATGAGTTCTCTGTACTGACGCCAGAGACATTGGACCTGGTAGCAGAGGGAGCAGCCTTTCGTTGAGAAGAAGCCGCGCTGGGAGGGGGTTTGGAAGCAGATGAGGTCGTGGACTTCGGTGCAGCAGGTGGGCGACCGTTAGGCCACATGCTCGTCTTCTCACCAACGCTTGAGTAGGCGTAACTGCTTGGTTGTCGAGCTGCAGTCTCCTTTGCGGCCCTTTCTCTTTCAAGCCGTTCCTTTTCAGCCTTTTCCTTCTCGGCCTTTTCCCTCTCAACCCTCTCTTTCTCGAGCTTCTCCTGTTCGCGTTGCTTCTCGAGTTCCTTCTTCTGCTTCTCTTCCTCTCGTCGTTTAGCCTCCTCGGCTTCCTTCTTCCTCAAAGCTTCTCGCTCAGCAGCGAACTTCTTTCGCCTTGCTTCGCGCTCCTCAGCTTCCCTCTTCTTCTTGGCTTCAAGTTCACGAGCCTCCTTTTCACGTTGTTCTTCTCGTTCGCGGGCTTCCTTGGCTTCCTTCTCCAGGCGCTCACGGATTTCCTTAGCTTCCTTTTCTAGACGCTCTCGTTCTTTTCGTTCATGCTCCAGCTTGATCGCTAGATCCTTGGCACGTTGTTCAGCCTCGAGGCGTTCTCTCCTCTCTCTGGCCTCTTGTTCCTTGCGCTCGCGCTCCTTTTCTCTTTCTTGTCGCTCCTTGGCGTCCTTTGCCCTCAGCTCAGCGAGTCTCTTTGCAGCCTCCTCACGTCGTTTTTGCTCAGCCTCCTTGATCTTGCGCTCCTCTTCCTTCTTCCTCATTTCTTCACGGGCCTTTTCCCATGAGCCCTTCTGCTTTGCTGCCTCAGCTTTCGTTGCTTTAGGTGCGGGGGCAGACTCGGGCTCTGGCTCGGGCTCTGGTTCCGACTTGGGTTCCGACTTAGGCTTGGATTTGGGAGGAGGACTTTCTGGACGAGATCTTGGAGGTGACGGGTCTCTTGGCTTTGGCTTTGACTTCTTTGATTTGGGCTTCGGCGGGGGCGTCTCAGGAGGTGTCTGTGGTGGTGGAGGTCGAGCCTGGGGAGGCGGTCGTGAATGTGGTTCCGGCTCACTTGGAGCTGGCTGGGGCTCTGGCTGTGGAGGAGGCCGTGGGGTAGACTCTGACTGCGGCGAGCCCTGCCAGGACGTCCTGGGACCATTGTGAGGCGGAGGCCTAGGCGGAGTGTCGTGGTGGGGAGGTGGTGGAGGAG